>JAGDQP010028361.1:12106-24215 GCA_022664845.1 Lepisma saccharinum | reverse complement strand
TTGATATAATTGAGCGCTTAATTGGTCAAATTCATCCAGTTCAAATTCATTAATTGATTAAAGGCAAAAAAATTAGGACATTGAAAAGTGTTGAATTAACGCAGATTAATTCTTTACAGTGTAATCACTCTCATTCTTGCTTTTCAGAATTATAATGTTGAGATTCATCTTTATTATTTTCAAAAATTGAAAAAAGCGGTGTGAAGTTACTGCAGATTCTTACCAAAGGAGTGCATTCCAAATCGAAATATTTTAGTATTGTCTTCTGTTAGAACTTACCGAGAGTTATCCGATCGAAGTTACAGAAAACAAAAAGAATGAAATCCAACTGAGGAACTAGTAATTCAGGAACTACTAAGGCTACAAAGATAGTTGAGGGGTCGTTCAAAAGAACTTGGTGAAACTTCTGTAACGAAACATAGATCATATCCACATTGGACGCTGCAGCCCTGGCGATAGTTCATGGACACAGTTCCACTACTGGGCTCCACCTCTGTGTAGTGAGTGGAGTTCACCAAGTTTATGAACTACTCAAACTTTTCCTTTCTTCATACCTCCTGAGCTCCTGAATTATTAATGTTCTCATTACATACGTATCCTGTAAAATATATTAGTCCGAGGCTATATCGGTCAGAAGGAAAAACGGGTCAATATTGTCTCTTATTCATACTAGACCTCTGATCGAAATAGTTCCGGGTTTAAAGTATATCTCATCTATATTAATGGTTCCGTTGAAATAAGTGTACTGTTATAAAAGTATATCTAAAAACATAAATGTACTATAAAATCAATATTGAGTTCTCTGTTGTCACTGAATGTTCAAATACCCTTTTACCGTAGCATATTACTTCTGCTGGAAGCCGGACTTATTGACAGAGAAATTAAGCGATGGTTCATTCTTAAACCTTTGTGTGAAAATCGTGATGGTGCTGTGTTTAACAGCATCGATTTAGAAGACGTCATTCCAGCTCTCTACCTATTTGGATGCGGATTAATTACAGCCATCGTCATATTTCTTGTGGAACTAATATTACATTACAGGTAAGCATAAGAAGTATTATTTAACATTGTGGAAGGATCATGGATTTAGATACTTCTAGCGACCCGACATTGAAGGCAGCACAAGCCATGAGTACATGGCAGGGGTAATTGATTTTAAAAAACAACAACTAAACATCACGTTCCGTACAATACCATATTTAAAATATTCCAATTTTCCTCCTCTTTCCCTTAGCTAGATCTTCCTCCATTCTTTGCTTCCACACGCCTAGGCATAGACCAACCAATAAGACAAATTAATCCCAATCACCCAGGCAAGATTAACCGAAAACCGGCGTCAAGTTCAACCAGCTTAATTGTATTGGGCTTGTCAATCCGTCTCCCGTATTTAAATTCATGAGTTCATGGAGATTGGTAACAGGGAATTTTGAATACGTTATATTATTAGTACGTCATTTTCCAACAGATGACAGCGTATGTGTACTTATAAATATTGGAATACCAAAAACATGCAGAAAATTAAAAATAGCACTAATAAATTTCGATCAAAAGTCTGTATTTTCCTAAATTGGTTTTATGTTTCTTGCTGACAAAGTTGGATTTTTGTTCAAATTTAGCAATTTGCTGCTTTTGTATGTGAAGTGTATATTTATTGCATTAGAGCATCACGTTCTCCTTAGAATAAGGTATGTTCAATCCCTCTACACACTTTAAGTAAATAAAAATAGAACAAACACACGGTTGCAATAAAGTGGTGCCACTGAATTGTTAACATCTGTGCTTTTTCCCAAGCAGAGAGTCGCATCAGTTTATTTATTTTATTTATTTATTTTTGCATCAAGGGAGATTCGTTGTAACAACTTCTTCTTCAAATATATTAACCCCGCAAAGTATATAAAACTGAAAGAAGCAAAATCTAAGACCTAATATAATGTATAGACATAGTATATAGAGCTCATATAATATATAGACCGGACCGGACTGGTCCGGAACGACGTTCCTGTTCGTTAATATCTGGAACTTTCCTGTTTCGTCTTGTCCCTGTGGTAACTATAAACCAGAAAAGGCAACAGCATGTTAACGAAGGTTTCGGTTCGTGGAAATGTTTCTTCCGAGCCCTGAACCAGGTCTAATATAAGAGAATGTAGGAGTAGTCGTCCGAATTCTAAACATCCTCGAACTTCGTTAATCATTACCCGAAGAAAGAGTTCAACCTTTCCTGGCGACGTATAGCTACCATAAAAGTGTTCTCAGGTAATCAGCCATGTGAAATCAGGTGAAAATCCGGACGTTTCGATAACTGGCATGGTTCCCATCCTCAGAGACATGATACAAGTAACGATAAAGAGACGGAGGAAAGAATGATACATGTTATGAGAAGCAGGCAGTATTACGGGCACTTCACACACACACACACACAAAAAAAAAGTGTCAACGTTACGGCAAAGGCATGATCACATAATAGAAGTGGAAAAGGACAGAGAGGAGTGGTGATATGGAGCGGCCATGTTGTCAAATGAAACCAGATAACGGCGTATCAACGTCATGGAGGCGAGAAAATTACTAAAGGAACCGGAAAAGTCACTGAATGGCGAAGGAAGTGAGGAGGAACGGAAGTAACTTTGATCGATGAGAGTCTTCCTAATGGAATAAGACGGTAAAGCATCAGCAGGGCAAATAAAAATGAAAATGAAGGGAAATAATACAAAAAAAGAATATAATGAAAATAGAATGTACTATAAAACGGAAGGGATGAGAGAAAGTTAGATAAAAGCACCGGCGAACAGGAAGACGAAGGCAGGGAATCACATACAGTTAAGGTCAGATTGACAGTTCGTGGAGAGGATTATGTCTGCTATCCATCTTTTCCTAACTGCGGCAGGTGAATCAGCATCGAGAATTCTCAGAGGTATCGTCAAAGGTGTGTCCGTGATGTAAAGTTTCTTAATGCTGATTGGTTGGCCTTGTATGTGTTTTTTAATGGCAGAGTCCACATATGACTGAGTTGGAATTTAAATATCACTACTCAGGAACAATGTTCAGGAATGCAAGCTAAGAAAAACCTGAATCGAGATATTGACCTCTACTTCAACCGTGTGTGGACTCATGTCATTATGAAAGCATATACAAGACAAATCAGTCAGCGTCGAGGAACTTTTCGAGAACTTTTCAATCATAGACAAGGACTCTTAAGCTCCTCACACAGCTCATCATACATAGTTGGTACTTCAGAAGTCACCTGCATATCCCTGAGAATGGGAGCAATGTTAATTATGGAAACTACGAAATTCTCAGCTCATTTCACTGGCTGATTATCCAACATCATCTTTCGAACATTACCTGATTCAGTGGGTATTTCTTTGCTTTTATGACTTTCGGATGATTTGATCAATTGTTAATATTATAAAAACTTTTACTGATATATAATGATTAGCGTAGAATTCATATGCAAGCGCATCCCTAGAATGGGCATCTGAAATTCATGCTAAAGCATTCGTTTACTGGTTCTTTGCAACACTAATACATATCATTGACATTTGTTTCTGCATATTCAGAAAGTTTATGCTGATCTTTTTTTCTTTTTGGCATTTTTGCAGGATCTTTGCTATTTTTAAAACGAAAATGTGCATTGTATACTAGTTTAGAATTATGAAATAAATTTGTGTTCTAATACACGTTCCTATCACGTCCTATCAAGTTGTGTTGTCATAATATGTTTGTTGCTGTAGACGTTCCGGACAAGGATCCAGTGTCTTCCATGTATATTTGTCTAACGGTTTGATAAGTGTGTACTGTGTAGTAGCCATAAGAACTGTCACGGTTAGATAGAAAGTGATTTCTCAATCGATAGTTTGCATTCTTCAATTGAAAAAAACACAGGAAAAGAACACGCTTTGTCCATGTTATTGATTCTACATGAGAGCATTTTAGAAGTTCAGAATTAGCATTTCGATTACTTGAGTGAACATCAAATAAAGATCTGTTTGTAGCAGACTGACTGTGCATGCTATATTCCTGCATGATAGCTTGTTAGAAAGGCCCTTGAAAGAGCTAACTGATGTCAATTTTGCAAAAAATGGACAAGGCACGTTCTTTTCCTCTGATCTTCAATTGTTATCCTTTCTATTTAACATTCAGCTATAATTTCAAACACTCATGTCAATAATATCCTTATTTTCTGTATGGTATTCTTTGCTTCTCAAAACTTTGATATTTCTTTCCTTTTTTGGGGGTAATAAGCACCGCAAAAATGTTTCTCATGCACTACATAAATATGTTCTTATTACTTCTAATATTTATGTTATCTTATTCTGGTTTCAATGATCGAATTAATAAATTTACATCATACTATACATATATTTGCTCCTCACTTATGGTGTATAGTTCTTTATTATTACAGGCACAAAACTTCAAATAACTCTGTTAATAATCTCAAAATATATCAATTACAATTTCCTGGCAAATATAAGCAATTAGGAGTATTTGCTCCTTTTCGCGTATTTTGTTTTTTCCGCATATTTTTAATTCCACATAACACCTGATCCAAGTAATAATTTGTCTCTGTCTTGGTAGCATTGTTTTACATCAACTGTTGGTGAGTAGAAGAAATCGTGCAGATGAAGAAGAACGTCGTTTGAGAAGGATAATGATTCTGAATAGGGAGAAACCGAAAGAAAACAGGATGAAACGAATGCGAGATAATAAAAGGAAGAATGTCAACTACTAACACTAAATGCTACTTTTAAAAAAAATCACTTTGAAGTTCGTAGTACAAGTCGTATTGCATTCCCTCGACGTATTTAGGTGTTGAAATATCTAAATTATAACAAAATTGATTGATGAAATTCTGTGTTATGTGAAAAAATACCCCTTAAAGAAAAGACAACCAACAGAAGATTATATCAATAAATTCATAGGGTTAAGTTCATAATACAATTAACAAGTGACTGAAGTAATAAGCTTTCCAACTGACATTCATCTCTGCATTCGAAAGTTGAAGGGTTTGGTTGAAAAGGAGCACATCCCACCATCGCACTGAAAATCGAACTACACAAATCAAGTGAACAATATCTCCCAAAAATAGTTTACACTATGTTCCAGTTTTACCACATTTTAGTCCACAATATATGAACTTTCTGTGAAATAAATATGAACTACACCACATTTTTGGTGCATAACATATGAACTTGTGGTGTGCTGATACCCAATTTATGCACAAAACGTTCATTTAATATAGTGGCATATATACTAAAAATGATTTGAAAAAACTAAATCTACATAATGTGAATGTTACATATAAAACCATCGTAACTATTGGATATGATAAAGTCATTATAATTTATTTATTAGCTACCATGGAGCACCGTATCTTTCCTTTCGTTCATGGAATAAGGGTTTATTTCACACCAAGATCAAACACAGCCATTCGTTCATTCTGAAAAAAGAATCGCATATGTAACATGTCCCTTACGTTCTTATTCTTTTTAATGAGTTTATTTTCGTTGATTCATGACTAAGTAATATATTGATGATTGTTACTAATATATTGTTACCTGAACGTAAGGACGATACACATTTGGACAGAAAAATATGTTTCATGGTTCACCGTTTATTGTTAAGAGCTTATAAATTATGAATTAGTGATAAATAGCTCTTAGTGTTGTGATATGTCTGATTCGTCTTATGTGATGGATTGAATTAGTGATGTGTTTTATGTGTACAGTACATACGGTGTAATGTAATTGATGGAGAAAACTTAAGCAAAGCTAGCCCAGCTAAATGAGAACTGAATGTGTTTAATATCCTACTAGTAACTTTGAACTTCTATATAATCTAACAGAATTGTAACTTAGTATTGAACCATACCTAATGAAGTGCATGCATTCTACTATGCAATAATGCCAATTTCGCTAACTAGAATATAAAAATAGATAACATAACGAAACAAAGCAACCACTACCACTTTACATGTTATTACGTTCATCTGACGTTATCAATGGCAACTTGTGATGTAGCCCTTGAGGATGTTTAACTTATTAAGATTTAATATTTGTACAGTGTTTCTGTGTAAACTTTGATGTTGTTTCACTTTGTATGAATTTTATGTTTAATAAGATAAAAATTGCTTAGTTTAATCACACCGATGTCTGATTTTTCACAAATAACCTGAATCACGATTATAAATGTTCAATGTTCTTCTGTTCAATCCGAACTTTCTCTTACAGAGAACTGCGAAATAGGGTTTAAAGAAAACCATGTTCTTATGTTGATTAGTTTAATTATTTTAAAATCATTTGCATTCAAAAATACAGTAATTAACTACTGTTTTCATAGTGCGGAGATTTGCTGAGATGTGGACCAGACTGTTCTCTACTTTAGATTATCTGTTCATACACTAGTCATGAAGTGGTCTACAATTTTTGCTATATATAAAAAAAAAGGTTTTGTCTGTCGTTTTCAATTTTCAAAAATGTGGGATGTGCCTTCTTCCTCCAAGTCCATCAAGTATAGACCAATATATATATTTGACATCATAAACACGATCTCTTGAAAGAATATTTTACAAGATTATCATGTCTAAATAATTGAGGAAATCCGTGCTCTTTTCTTCATTTCAATTAATCAATAATGGGAAAAACACTAATGTTAGTGCAATGGCAGATATGAATGGAATGTGTTTCAAAACAACATACTGAAGAAAGCTGACACTTGATACAAAGGGAAAGCATGTTATTTTCACTCGTCCATGTTAGATTTTCAGTGTTAAAACCACCATTATTGGAACTCAGTCTTTCTAAATTTCGTTCAAGCGCATTCTGTACAGGACAAAATATTTCAGTCATGTTCGAAAGTCTCCTAATATCTCATTTGAGCTGCACTCATGATTCCGATATTTGCATTTCTGAAGTTTTAGATGTAATGCACGTACACTCGTTAATGATAGGCTTCACTTAAACTCAAATCCCAAATAATTTCTTTGCTCAATTAAAGTCCATAAAAAAATAATATTTCTTGAATCTCCGCAGTTTATCAGCGATAATTTTTTGTTTGTTTGTTTTTTGTTTGATTTTCTGTGTCCAGTAGAGCATGTAAATGTCAAATTTTTGGATGGAGTGTCCCAAAAGCTATGAAACTCGAGTTTTCATTGTACGTAAATATTCAAAGTTCTCACCCTGCTGCCTGCATATTTAAATTGACGCTTTTTATCATGTTTCTCTAAGTCCTGCGTCTTACCAAGATTTTTTGATTTGCGATTTCCTTTGCACACTACAAGAAATCGTCAAACACAACTTAGAATTGCATTCTTCTCTGACACTGCTAAGTTAGTTCTTCACGAGCTTCTTCGCCAGCATAATACGATGATGTATTGAACTATTGTTCGACATTGTGTAGGAAACCGCATTATTTGACACTTTACATTGCATTGCAGATCAATCGCCAAAATAAAACAACAACTTGAAATTCTCATTTCTTTGACTAATTTTAAGTAACGAGCAACTGATACTCGCACTTTTAATGTCAGGGTTTCCGGGTGTAGTCAAATTGTTAAATTTTTCCGGGCATGTTCAACTTTCTTCTTTTATTCTTATAAGCTATCTATATAGTGCAATACCTAGACAAAGTCACTCAGTGTCACTGAACAGGAACATTGTTTCCAAGTCCAGTGTCAAATTTAAAAAAGAAAATCTCCAATTTCGGACTCCCCAAGTAATTAATATCGAGCAAAAGCTTTTAATTGTTAGAGATGAACTTTCTTTCTCAAGTTCAATGAGCAGTCATGCAGACTCTCTACAGGAATATTGTCAAGTATCTTTTTCCGTGTTTTGGAAACATGATTTATGAGCTTGCCTGAACGATAGTTATTTTGTTTGTTAATGCCAATGATCTCTATCTAAAAGCGATACTGGACTGACTGCTGCGATTGACAAATTTCATGAATATATAAAAACAAGGAACGGAGAGGATACTTAATCTCGTTTGCCCACTTCCACTCTAAACCAAGATGGACCAAATTTTCGGTTCTAAGTCGGTTTTTTACGCTTGATATCACTGTGTGGCCGTTTTTATATGTCTTAATTGTTTAAAAAAACGTAAATATTATTTGCTGTTTTTTCTGTTAAATACACAGTACGATATATTATCATATACATAACTCAGAAATTGAGACTTAAATAAAAACGGCCCGCACAGCAATAAGAAGCGTCTAAAACTGAGAACGGAAAATTTGGTCCACATTGGATTAGACTGGAAGTGGAGAAACGAGTTTAAATATTTGCTCTTGCGTCTATCTTTCGACACTAAGCAACCGCTCCAGTATCGTTACTTAGAGCTCGAGGGTTAATGCCTGAATTTCGTTTTCAATATACGGGGGATAATGTCTCTTACGTGTTTTAGTATAATAGTTACGAACTATGAACGGGGTGTGTAACTTTTCGGGCACTGTGAGATAAAAAATTTACTCCCAACACTAGTGTCCAAAATAAAAGCTAAACGAAGCAATTTCCACAGAAGTAAGAAATCAAAACTGCAAAGAAACAGCATTTATACTTGAAAAATATACAATATTATGGTTGCAATATCACAAACGGATACAAGCCAGAATTATAATAATAAGATCAGAAAGCAAAATAAAGCGAGAAACCCCAAAATGGAGCTTAATAGGGTATATAGTCACTCCTAGCCATAGATATCGATATGGGAGACGGATCTACTTCTAGTGACCCGAAACTGAAGCCAGCACAAGCCATGATCACCTGGAAGGTGAAATTGATTAAAAAAAAACAACTGAACATCACGTTCCGTACAATACCTTATTTAAAATATTTCAATCTTCCTCCTCTCTTCCTTAGCTAGATCTTCATCCACTCTTTGCTTCCACACGCTCAGACATAGGCCAACCAATAAGTCGCAAATAAATCCCAATTCACTAGGCGAGATTAATGAAAACCGGCGTCAAGTTGACCCAGCTTAATTGTATGGGCCAGTCGATCCGTATCCCGTATCTAAATCCATGACCCCTAGCAGCGATACAAGTTTGACAACAATGCTGCATAGTACGGACAGGTGGCAGTAGCTCCCATTATTCATGCGGAGCTATTGTGAGAGCATCAAATGAGATGGGTGGCCGTGATCGCGAAGCAACTCGCGTTGCTAGTTTGTCCCAAACATGTTCAGTTAGATTTAAGGCCTGTTAACGCACTGGCCAGTCTAACAGGGCAATAGTTCCAGTTTTAAAAAAAGTCGTCCACCAATAGAGCTCCATGAGGGCGGGCATTGTCATCGATCAGAAAGAAATTTTCTCCCACATGCTGCCGAAACTCTCTCAAATGAACTGTCAAGATCTGATCGCAATATCTGGTAGCAGTTTTGCCTTGTCCATTCACCCTGGTGGTTTCTTCAGATGCTGCTAATGCTATCCCACAACATCACCCCGCCACTTCCGTATTGATCACGTTCGATGATGTTGGAAGGATTATATCCTGTTCTCTGTTCTCCCCAGATGATGCACCGTCGAGAATCAGACTATAGAGTAAACCACAACTCATCACTGGATAATACGAACGTCCAATTTACATCTGCCCAATGACTATGATCTCGACAACATTGTAGACGATTCCTTCTCTGATCAGTGTTCAGAGGCACACAAACTACCGGTCACCTTGCATACAGGCATCTTTCCCCAAGCCTTCTATCCACAGTTTTCCGAGTTATTTGTCTTCCTGTTGCAGCAGCGTGGTCTGATGCCAGTTGACGGATGCTACTCCAATTGTGGCGCCTAGCTTTTATCAGCAAATAACGATCTTCGCTTCCAGATATAACTCTTAAGTGTCTTTCACTGATCTTCTGGGCGTGTCTTCAGTGTCAATCAACAGTCTCCAAGAACGATTAACCACTGAGGAATTCACTCTGAGTTATCTGACTACTTTGGTCTGTGACTGTGCAGCTTCAAGTCTTCCAATGTTTCTCCAGCTTAAACCGCCATTTAACAGCCGTCTTTTAGTCATTTCTAAGCTGTCCAGTATCATTGGTATCATCTGTCTTTAAGAAACACTGATAATCAACATATTCGTATACTTTAGTAGATGTCATTTTTACAGCCTAGGGCTGCAGTCACTTGCTATACAAACGCCCACCTTTCATTTCTACCATTAACTATGTCTTTCTACATTAAGACGGATAGAAATATGTTTCTGACCATGCATAAATATCATACTACATTTTAAAACAATTATTTATCACTGTTTGCAAACTTTGCTTTAAATTTGGACATTAGTTCATATAAAGAGATGGTATTGTTTCTTTCCTTTTATTTTGGTTAAACTCTATCAATTAGTGTTTTATGTTTTCGTCTTGTGTACCAGATAGCACAGTAAACTTGCATTAAGTTTGTAGCAGTATTGGCATTGCAAGTCTCCAAGCTTGCAGCAAGTTTGCCATTGCAAGGCTGCAAACTTGCTACAATCTTGCAGTAAACTTCCTAGTTTACCAATGCCAAATTTGCTACAATCTTTGCACGACAACCTTGCTACAAACCTTGTTTTTAAAAATGTAGGTAGAACAACATTGAGCATGTAGCGAGTAGACTTCAGTCTGCACAGTCTTCATATTTGTTTGTTGTCCGTCCGTCGAAGTACATTTTACTAGTTATTTTTTTTTAATGTTATGAAAATAGTTTCTGGAATAAAGGCATTTATGTAGACTTTAATTCGAAACTGGGAAAGCTTATTGATCCTGTGTTAGAGTAGAGATATGAAGAAGACTGATTCGCGATTTTTCGGAAGCGAGTCAACTCAAGAGTATCTTAATGAAGTGTACTTTACTGTTCGGGTCAGCGACATTACTCAAACAAACTGGCTGGCAATTTCCCAGATAGTACGCTAGTTTAAACCAAATTTCGAATTTGAATGTTACTTTATGGCCTTTATGCTTCTAAGGCTCAGGCCGGGATAGGGGAGGGGAAAGGATTCGAGAAGGTGTTGACCAGGGCCTATGTTGAAGGTGCCCTCCCAGCATTTGCCTGATGTGACTAAGGAAATCCCTGGAAAAATCTCAATCAGGATGGTCGACAGCTGGGATCGAACCCACAACCTCCCTAACGCTACACTACTAAGCTACGGCGGCTCGGTACCAAATTTTGACTAGCCTTGTTTTTTTTCCTAACAGTGATTTTTCCTGTTCGATTTCTAGCTGGAAAGGACAAATTTCCAAAAAAAAAAAAAATTTTTTTTAGCAACTTTTTTTGTTCATACTTATAAATATTTCCTCCCTTTTCCTTCCTTTTGTTTTTCAACATTTTTCACAAGTTTCAAAATTGTACGCATTTCCCGAATATAAGTTAAACAATTCAAATTAAATAATTGTTTTTCTCTTTCAGTATACACAATACAAAGACAAAAACGCAACACGTCATCGACTCGAGCAGTAAAGTATAGACATCATTATGATTTCGCTGAAGACGCTTCTTGCGAAAAATCAACGAAGCAGGCTTCATAGCACTAAAACAGGATCAATGAGCCTTCAGTTTCGAATTTCAGCATATATCAGTACATTTACTTAAGAAACCTTCTTTGTACCATAAAAGGACTAGTAAAAATAAAAGGAAGTTAGGAGTGGCGCGATAGAGCAGTCGGTAGATTAACGGACTACAAACAAAACTTAGGATCATAGATTCGAGCTCGAATCCTGACATTAGAAATATTTTTTTTATCACAAGCTTCATGTTTAACAAGCCAAGTTTGTAAAACGTTTGTCGTGCCGAGTTTGTAGCAAATTTCACGTGTATCAACTAGAAACTTTGTTACAAGATTCTTACAAATTTCCAGCAACACCATACCAAACTTTGTACAAACTTGCAATGCTAAGCTCGTACAAACTTACTACAAGTTTGGGTGCTATCTGGAGTACACTATCACCATTTGAGGTCTTTTTTTGTGACAATTAAAAGCGAACAGAAGTTATCTTGAAGGATTTTGCTGATAGTGAAAAGCAACAATAAGTTTTTTTTTGTGAAGTTCTGTAATCCAGGTATCGTAAAAAAAAAACTATATAGTGATGGGAAACGGAAACTTTAGTGTTGAGTATTGACAACATTTTTTTTTACTTTAACATT
>JAGDQP010028361.1:0-12006 GCA_022664845.1 Lepisma saccharinum | reverse complement strand
TAGCAAATTTCACGTGTATCAACTAGAAAGTTTGTTACAAGATTCTAGCAAATTTCACGTGTATCAACTAGAAAGTTTGTTACAAGATTCTAGCAAATTTCCAGCAATACCATACCAAACTTTGTAGAAACTTGCAATGCTAAGCTCGTACAAACTTACTACAAGTTTAGGTGCTGTCTGGGGTACACTATCACCATTTGAGGTCTTTTTTTGTGACAATTAAAAGCCAACAGAAGTTATCTTGAAGGATTTTGCTGATAGTGAAAAGCAATAATAAGTTGTTTTTTTTTGTGAAGTTCTGTAATCCAGGTATCGTAAAAAAAACTATATAGTGATGGGAAACGGAAACTTTAGTGTCGAGTATTGACAACATTCTTTTTTACTTTAACATTATACATTGTGAAATTAAGTGCCTGAAAAATAATACAGGTAACTAAAGTAGATGTCTATCCATTCTAATCTTGTAGAAAACTTAAGAAGTTTACAATCCTTCGGAGCTATGGAGACTATGAACTACTGTGGTACTACAATGAAGGTGAATTGAAAATGAGAAGAAAATCTGTGAAGGAAAGGTTGATTAGAAGAGAAACGCTGGCTACGTCAAGGGAACACCAGCCTCCATTTATTAAATAAAAATAAGTCACTGGAATGTAAACTTTAGCACAAAAATGTAATAAAAAGAGTTATTGGAGGCATTTTAAGTCATTTCCAAAATAATGAACAACCCTCATTGTATTAGTCTTATTGGTTTGCGTTCCGAATATTCGATACGTGGTATTGAGTTGATTCCATTTACCAATCTTGTTTAAATTTTTCATAGTGATCATTGGTGTTTTCTTAATCAAATTTATCCCTTTGTATCAGTCTTCCTCGCTATTGTGTTTTTGTCTTTACGTAGGAGTTCGCTCTGCTGATATTGTCAAGGACTCAAGAAGATGCATTCGTTTTTCCTATTCACTCATCATTCATACCTTCAACATTGCATGCGCCACTAATGTCCCAACTAGCTTCTTCTTCTTCGTATTGTCTCCGCTAGTTCTATTCTGTCACCTAGGTTTTTCAATACTTTCGCATTACATGTCTTTTGTATCAAGTTGTTTTTCTTAGTTTCCTTCATGTCCACATTTGAATGGCTTCTAATTTCATTTCAACATTCTTTCATAGTTCATGTGAACGGCGCGTGGAGGATGTGGAGGTACCGCTCCACATTTTCTTGACCTACGGTACGAACTGAGGTGGGGTGGTCAGTCCCACGCTCGACAGCCTTTACCTTCCCAAGGTGTCAAGGAGGGCCAAGGACACTCTGGTACTCAATTTGATAGGAGGCTGAGTGGACCTCGGAGCGCCAGGCATGGGAACACTATGTCATGCTAAAATAGATCGGCAATAAAAACAAATGTCAACACTGTTCAAAAATCGCGCGACCAAATCGCCTAGTGTGCGGTGCTTCTAAATGTTTCTGTAGTTACGTTGACAGTCATGTTTTGCCATTCAAAGAATGTTAAAATTATGCCATTATTAACCGTCTGTTATGTAATATAGCTTTAATAAAGAACTGCAATAATAAATTAATTTTTCTTTTAAGAATGGGTTAAACAGCGGGTTTCAAAGAAGACAATAGTCATTTAGAGGTCTGTGATGAATGCTACCCCTAACCAAGGCCTTCGTCGCTATCTATCCAAACCCTTTTTCGTAATATTCATCTCCAATGGATCTCATTGGAAGAGACTAAAAATGAATGAAAACGTAGTAAAACACCAAAGAAGCTAAAAGTATAAAATATAGGTTTCTAGAAATGAAACAGTAAGGTAGAATTTACTTTCACATGTTAGACTTTGTAAGGGTATGTAGACGGGTGGGGGGTTTCAAAACTCATTCTGACATTTTCAAAATGGAGACCAAACAAGGTTATGATATTAAATATTCATCATTTCCACTGGAAAAGCAGAGTCCTGAGACACATCTAGAATGAGTCAACCAACGTTGGTCGAAAGGTTACCACACATGCTTTGTGTACTCTTGGTTACGGGCGCAAATTTAGTGGGGATCATTGAATATAGTAGTTTAGAATACATCGTAACAAACCCAGTAGGTTCCGTAGGTCATAACTTTCGTTCCAGCCCACGAATGTAAGTCGAATATAAAAAGAAAATGAATGGTTGATATTTCTCTATGCCAAATTTCTAACAGAAAGAACCTTGATTACAAATCCAAACAGTACCTAAATGAAAAGTGTGAAAATGTTCAAACGCAAAACAGCCACGTCTCTTATGGGGATAACAAACCTTTCATGTTCCACGTTTCGAGAATGAATAGAGCACAGTTTTACGATGGACACAAGTTTTGTGCCAGATTAATATTAGAAAATATTTCTCCTCTCGAAGCAAACAAATTTTTCTAGTCTCTACCAATTTCTGAAAAATTATCTGTTCCGAATATGTCAGTGTGGATTCTACCTGTAACAAATATAACGCTCTAACAATTAGAACATTAATTAACTAATGTTTATAATATAATCCGCAGAGATAGTTGAACACACATACACAAAGTAAATGTGGATGTGGGAGAAGGAATGAATAAGAGAGAAAGATTAATAAGAGGATGTGAAAGGATGCGGAAGGTGTCCTCCGGAGCCTAAATTGAAGGTATCATCCCTACATTTGCCTGGTGTGACTGAGGAAAAGCTCTGGAAAAACCTCAGCCAGGAGGATCTGGTTTATTATTATTCCCTGTGTTTTCAATGTTTATTTCAATAACCACTTCTAAGTTTTTCTTATTTAATGGATGTTGGATATAGACGTGGTTATTGCAATAGACATTGAAAGCATAGGGAATAATAACAAACCAAATAATTCATTACAGAAGTGTGAATGTTCGTATTTTTCGATAAAATAAAATGTTTCATTTTTAGTACATAATTACTTCATCCCGTCCCTGTCTTAGACTGCTAAGTTGTAAAATATACCCCAAACTCTAACCAAGACTAAAACCCAGAACCTTAGCTCACATCACTACATCGCCCGCTCGTAATTATTGAGAGATTCGGTCGATGATGAGTAGCGAACCAAGTTAAACGACTAGTGTAAACCTACATGGCTCAAGAAGAGGCACATTGATTCCCATGTAACACAAGCATGTTGGTCCAACATGAAATTTCGACGTGGATCCATATCGATGTTGACATGGACCTCAGTTAGATTGGCAAACGTTTTGTCCACCTTAGCCAATATGAGACATCGATGTGGGCCCCACATCGTTGACAACTTTGGAACCACCTAAACCCTAAAATTGTCAGAAAGATTCCTGAAAAGGGCACACAACCTAGCTGGATGGACATTTCCAGATACAGATCGACCTGAGCCAAAGATGAATTAATGTCATAAATTAATTAATTTGAATTCAATTCCAGTAACATGAGTGATAAAAGCCATGTTTTTTAGGGATACTATAAAATATATTTAAACAAGAGGACTTAGGTGGGACGCGAACATGGATCTTTTAGTCAGAAAGCCAGCGTTTGACCGATTAAGTCAAACTACCACGGATAAACAAAGAACAAGGCTCGGCTAGCATCTTTTTCACCTTCGGTACCGGATAGTACGCCATTTAGCGAGAGAAACGCGCTTTCCTCACACTACCTACATTTAGACCAGTGTCCCGTTTTCTCAATACCATAGTGCTCGAGAGGTATTCTCTACCTCGTTTTTTATTGACTATACCTCATAATAATTACCTGTTCAAGTGAGAAAAACTATCGGAGACGGCGTTGTGTTCAAATATTTGAACATAGTCAGAAGGAAACACTGCTAGAATTACGTCTTTGGAGGAGGATTACAAGAAGTACAAAAACATCGGTAACTTTTTACGGATGTGTAGGTTATCGGCTAAAAGTATGTGGAAGCGAAGCTTGGTGCAAGTTTGCATGTTCTAAACCCCGAATTTGCACTTAATTAAGATGACTTATTTAATGTGGTGTTTCTGCTCCTTCTAAATTTGAGTTTCATCAACTGGGCAATTTCATTTGTTGCTTGGCTCAAGGACTTCCGAATATATCTGAAAACGCATGTTTCAAAATAAAAATAATGTATATGAAAGCGACATTATGAAATTCGTATAGGGTAATGTAGAACAAATTCCACAATTCCGTAACTTGTTTATTGTACTTGGAAATAAATATATCAGACGTACTGGCAACATTTTCAATCAGCTGGTCAGCTCATAGTATGCTAGAATACAGTGTGTACTTTTCTTGTAACTTTGAAAGTGAGAATAAAACATAAATGAGGATTAAACTTATTTATTAAGATAAATCCCTCTTCATGTAAATTACATTATTTACACAAAAATTCTTTAAGAGAGACATTATATGTAGCTGAGAGAGAATCACATCTGTCGAAGGCAGGTAATTAGAAATATAGGCCTGTGTAACCTTATACTGTGTCCCATTAAATGTACGAATCGTACCCGGTATTTAATTTTTTTTATTTCGATGTTTTCCTAAATATTTTGTATTATAGTGATTCAACGTAATTGGGGTTCTAGTAAGTTGTAATTATTGTATATTAACCATAGCTATAACAAAGAGGAAACATTTGCATTGCGTCCATGTTGATATGTTGAGTTCCTTTCGTAAGTGATGTGTTATTAAATTGATTGCCAATTATTAAACACATTTTAAACGTTTGTGTTGTTATCATTTGACGAATTAAAGTAAAAGTTTACGTCTGGGACTCAGAAATCAAATTGTTGCAAGATATTTTTATATTGCTTCCGCGAACTTCATGAATGACTTCTCAAGGTCGAACTGCATTAAACGTTCCTATTATCAAGATTTTTTTTTTATCCTACCCACTAGTGGTTGTTGTAGATTACTGGCCCCATATCCTTATACACTTGTATAATTGCTTGTATTTGCTTTTGATTTGTAATTGAAGGTTAGGTCAGTTCATTTTAGTACGTGATAAATAAAGTAGAAGGACTATTTGCATAGCACTCCTATTTTGAGTTCACCCAGTCTGATTCTAGAACTATGCCCACGCGCTAAAAGAAAAGCGAAGTATCTTTATGAGCCGTGTTCAGGGAATAAAAGTGTTAATAAGCCTTTTATATGAGAAAACGAGGACAAACTTTACTTTATGACCCACATCTTCCGCCAGCTATTGAACCGGGTGCAATTCCGAAGTTGGTGGACAATTTTTGCAAAATTTTCAGGAGGAATGAGATATTTGTGTGAGTTGGATACATAAGATGAGCGTAGGACGAAGGGTGCATGAGAGAGATGTGGATCGCGTCTAATAAAAAAAAAAAAACACCTGACTTTTAAGTAACCCCTCTGCGTTCGGTTGAGATATATAGTCCGTGTTTTTTGCGGCAAAATACGTGTCATAACAAAGTGTCACAATTTGTATTCCTCCGCCTGGCGCCATGTATTTGACTCTCGATCTATCTTGATCTATTAGATTGCATATTTAACGAAATCATAATAATAACGTATGGGTTCCTTAATACTTTTTTGATTGTTGGTTATAGCTATATGTTTATAGAAATGCCTGTAACCGGAAATAATTAAATACTAACAGGAATTGAAAAGAGTTTTGAATGAAGCAATGCAAACTCGATGTTCGAGTGTCCACAAACTACGGAACACTCTACACCGCTTATTATCTTTCAATAAGTATCACAGATACTTCGATAAACATCTAACGACAACCAGCAATCAAAAAAAACTATGTCATCATTTTGTTAAATACGCACTCGAGTTGATCAACACATAATAAACACGGCAGTCTGCGGAGGAATACGTATGGCGATGTTTCATGTTATGAATGATCGGTATTTTGCGACAAGAAAAGGACAGTATCTCGAATGAGCGAAGAGAGGTTAGTTAAAGTCAGGTTCGGTATTATTCATGATACGCGATATACATAACATTTAAAATACATTGCATGTGCTAGTACATTTGGCTCTTATTTCTCATTTCCATAACCTGAAATTATTGTGCATTTCAGTACTTCAACACACATGTAAAATGTTACATTTCACCTGTAAATTTTAGATTTTTTTTGCGGCCATTAAGTAAAGTGAACCCGAAAACGATAATCCGTCACAAAAGTAACAACTTACAGTACTACGTAAGATAAGGGACTCTTTTCTAGTAAAACTTCCGCAATGTCCTGCCAATAAATTAAAGTAACTTTATCTGATTTAACCTTTTCGGCTTAGATCCTTACTCAGACTTATCGTTATTTATTTACAGCTTATCTAAAGTAAACGAACCTAGTGATTTTGATTTGGGTGGATAGTATACAGCGAGAATAGTGCCAAACTACATTTCTTAAGGAGTATATCTACGTAATGTTCTCGTATTTACTACAAGACTATCATAACTAGTCTAACTTAAGAAGTAAAGTAACGCACAGGCTTGCTGCGGTCATATTAAGCTTTTAGCAGCATGTGGTCATAGTACTTTATGCACGCAATCTTGAGATAAGATAATTGATTATATTTGTGGTACAGCGCCATGGTGACCCCTGACCTAGTGTAACGAGGAGTCATAGTGATCCACTCACACCGACCCGTTTACAGTCAGTGTGGCCTAGTTCCTGCATTTGTAATTACAATACCAGACGGAAGTTTTAGGTAGGAAATTAATTTAATTCTTCCAACCATACAGTCGAGGTCAGATATGTTTGTTGAATCCCTTACACAGAAAAACTATTGCGGTCGCAAGAACTGCGGATTATCATTTAGCAGTGTAGAATTGAGTTAAGTATGTTTGGTTCAGTCTACTTATCTGATCCTCCCAGAAATAAGGATTTAGGGCCTTGCCATTTTCGTTGCTTTGTGACCGTTTTCCCCTCTACTATAGTTAAAAACTGCTGATGAGATAGGTGCGTTTACTCTCCTCGGATTCGCATTGATTACAAGGCAAAAAAGATAAAAAATTAACGCAGATGGTTTAATATGTGGAATCGTCACCATCAAGTGCACACTATTTGTGGCATTTTAAAATTTATTATAATTATATTTTGTTTAAACCAATTGTTTTTCTTAAAAAAAAAAAAAAAACTGGTTTAAACCAGCCAACGGCCAACCCGGGTTCCACACAAAATATGCGCTGCTGCACGGACCAACGTTCCATTGTTCACTGAATCCAGGGCCGCATGGAACGCAACCACCGCTGTCAGCGACCCCTGTTAGCACAACCCACATAAACAGTGTTCCCAACACAAAATGGATAATATTAAATGCTGTACCTCATATAGGGGAAATACTTTACAATAGGCTACTAGGAACGGTAAGAAAAAAAATAATAATTTCGTTTTTTCCAGGGTTATTCCTCAGTCGCACCAGACAATGTCGTGATAGTATCTACAAAATAGGTGCTGGCTACCTTTCAGCATGGTCTCCCCGATTTGACATGCCTACAGACCATAAATATATTCAAATTCCGGAGAAGTAAAAGTTATTTCTATGGCAAGCATACAATGGAAGAACGTACTACTCGTTGAAGAATTCATACTTATAGCATAAATCAATCAGTTTATGATAATTTTGTTAACTGTATGAGATTAAATATCTGCATATTTAATTATATTTATGTGTACTGTATATGTGCAGTATACTGTATATGTTATATATATACGAAGTGAAATTAATTCAATTGACATCGATTTTTTTTTTTTTCAGGTAGTTTCCTTCAGGTCATGTCATTGTTTTTGGAAGGAGGTCTGTAGCTGTTGTCAATGTACATTGCTATCAAATTATAAGGTATTCTATGATTTAGTAGAATATGTGCTGTTATCTTGATTTTTATAGTGTTAGAGCTTCAGCTACCAAACAAGGAAGAGCAGCGGAAGTGAAGAGATCGCCTTATGATCGAGGATTTATGTGATCTAGTTGTAGTGGTTCATTCTGACTGAGATACACCATACTTCATCCAAGGATCCGTTTTTGAAACAGGAAGGTGGTTAAACAACAAATTAATGATGATAACCTGTTTCGTTCACAATTATATGGTTGGTTTTTTCTTAGGGCCGCGGTGGCTCAGTGGTTAAAACGCTCACTCTAGCGCTTGGGGTCGTCGGTTCAAAACCTTGCTCGTGCCATGTGGGCTTTGTGGTGGACAAACACCGTGTGCCTCAGTTTTCTCGGAACTCTCTCGCTTTCTTCATTCCACCAATCATCCATCCGGCCTGAGCCAAAGTTGCCTAAAGGCCTTAAAGATTAAATACAAATTCAAAATTTGGTTTTCCTTTCAATTCGTTTTTCATTTTTTTTCTGTAAACCTTGTTTTTCGGTTCCTATTCACAATACAGGGTGGCCAGAAAGTCCCTTTACACCTGAACTAAATGCGTGTAACAGTGTAAGATATTTAAAAATTGAACCTCCCACCCTGATCATTGCCACGTGACTGCCCGGGGAGGAGAATAAAGTCTGTGCGTTGGCCAATTCATTGTCTCGCCTTTCTTTGTTTGGTGAAGAACAATAGCAGATACCAGCGACTTCAGTTTGGAGGAGCGCTTAGTGACAAGTGTGTGGGTCCATGAACGGAAGCACAACAACGAAAATATGACATAGGGAACGGATAGGTTTCGTAAACGGTTCGGTAAGGAGACACCAAGTCGTCAGACTTCGATCACGTGGGAGAAGAAAGCTTTTCGTCTGGGAAGTGTTTTGGCTGAACCCCCGTTCTGGTCGTGCATCAACCCGAAGGAAAACATGTGCGGAAGTTAGTGCGTCAGTGATGAGTTCACCCTGCAATTCGACCAGAAAGCGTGCTGCAGAACTTGGAATGAAAAGGAGCACGATGCAGCTCCACATGAAAATGGACTTAGACCTGCAAGCATTCTGGCTAATGGCCATTAATGAACTAACGGACGATGAATGAACTGTTCCCTGGCCGGTGGATAGAACGTGGGTCCCCAAATTCGCCAGTCCCTTATCCTTGGCCGCCTCGAAGTCCGGACCTTACATCATCAGACAATGCCCGCCCTGTGGGGAATCATCAAATCATGCGTCAGGAAGAAGCGGTACGTGGACAATGATGCTCTGCGGGCGAGTGTGCTTGAAGCCTTGCAGCATGTGACACCGCAGATGCTAAAGCGGATGAGTAGGAGAACATGGAGGCGTTTCAAGCTCTGTACGGATAATGGTAGTGGACATAGGACGTTTTGGACAAATAACTGTAAGTGTTTAATTAAAGTTACAATGAAATGATTGCACGTGTAAAGAAACATTCTGGCCACCCTGTACAAAAATTGATAAACCAAAATGGTAGGGTTGCCGGACGTTCCGGATTTATGCTAATGTCTCGGGCGATGCCTATGCGGTACAAACTTTGTCTGGTATTTCGAAGGAAGTCTTTAAACATTAAGAATAATAAAACGCATTACAGTGTGTCGCATTCACCATATTCGTCCGATTTGATATCGGACGATTTCTAGCTATCCTTCGGAATCAAGATCATGTTGAAAGGGGAACATTTCGGTTCGATTTCAGACGTAACTAAAGACTGAAAAGGAAAAAAGAAGACTTCCCACGTTGTTTTAAAAAGTAGAAAGAAGGATTGGATGAATGCTTTTAAATCAATGGGGATTACTTATAATTTGTATTTACTCGAACATGTAATTGTATTATATTGATTACCACTGAAAGTAGCAAGTTAATTAAGACATCGAAATGCGTTATAAGCAATTTAACTTTGATTAGACCTGAGAAGAACAAGGCTTATCCTCTTCCGACTTATCTTTACGTTCCAAATAAGATTTCTGCGGAGTGCTGAATAGTCTTACAAATATTTAATTTCAATTTTAACATCCACTATGCGTTTTTATTATACACTTCTTGTATATTTCCGCTGCTCAAATGCGTTTGGTAGGCAACGTGCTTTACATAACTCAAGGAAATAAAAGATTTTAACTGTTGATGAATGTTTTTATCGATTCGTATGTAAGATGCTTCTGTGTGCTTGTTATCGCATTTTGAATCATACATTGTTTTTTCTTAAGTTGCTGGATATGCTGTGTATTTTTTTTTCTTAATTGTTGTGTTGCTTTCAGTAGCTCTATTTCATTTATTATTACTCATTTTGCCTGTCCCTTTTCGCTATGAAAAAAAAAAGTCCTAATTATGCTAAGAAGTAACGGTTTGTGAGAGCTATAGACGATTAAAAGTTCATTGGATAGCAAATTATAACAACAAGATAAAATTATAATAGGTTGTTCTAAAGTATTTGATTGCTGTACTAAAATTGAATGATTAGGCAGCCATTTTTTTCATAAATTATTGATTCTTTATAACATCATGGAGTAAAAAGAATTAAAAATGGGTTTGCAAGTAACAATTAAAGAGAATAATTTGAAATTCTTAGTAATTTTCTTAAATTAATATCTCATTCATTAATATTTTCTTCTTTTTAAAGATGGAAACCTTGAAATAGTATTTTGTAGAACATAATTAAACGCTTATTCTTGTGGCTTCTTTCAGTAATGATGGTGTAATTTTTAGGAAGCTTAAAGTAACAGTATCCATACAAGATTTACTGCTATGTATGCCTTTAGGTGAGTTTTAAAATTCGATCAGTGATTTCAGGCATGCCCTAATATTTATTGTATGCATGTTCCATTTCTCTGGTATTCCTATTTTCTCTTAATGTTCAATTTAAGTCTAACTACAAAAAAAAAAAAAAAAAAAAAAAAAAAAAACTGTTGTGTACTTACGTATAGAATTATTATTATATTTGAGGAATCCCTTGTGAATGAGTGGTAATAATTTCCCCTTATAATCAGGGAGTCCCGAGTTCGATACCCGATGTGGACAGAAGTTCGGAGCCTGTTTTTAACTGTAGAACCCTTCCTTATGACGTTCATCCGATGAAAGTCAATTATAAATCACCATCGGTTCCCCTTGCCCTTCGGGTAACTCATAAATCTGTCTCCGAGCAGAACACCCATCGTCAATATTACTACCTTACGTAGATCAAAGAACGTACATTTACAAATTAAATAAGAAACTTGTGTTTTAAATACGCGCATTTTTTTTTTTTAATTTTCATTCATTACAGATGAAGACATGATTTAATTCTCTATCTGTTAATATATTGCATTAAAGAAAATGCAGCATAGATAAAGATTTGCCAAAGGAATGCTATTTTCTGAAGGAAAGAGGACATCTTCAAATCATTTTAAAAACATTTAGCTCATTCATTGGTCTTTTGATTTGTTTCTCATTTGTAAATCTGACTAGATCTAAACTCCACCAGCCGTATTCAGAAACTTTTTTTTTTTAAGTGAGACTAGTGCTGTACTAACAAATGACTAAAAATACAAATCAGTTGTTAGTAAAGCGCTAGTTACCCCAAATAACGTTTCTTAATATGGCTGCACTTGTTTTTTTCTGTCATTGTAACACTGATGCCAGCAAAAGATGCCAAAACGTATTTCCAGTTGAGGTAATGTATCATTGTTGTATGCATACTGGTACGTACGTTATCTTGGTTTGAACTTATTATTTACGTTCGTTTTATCAAATTAAATTAAGCTTTTTCTTTTTTTCTTAATTTGTGTTTTTTGTCATTTTTTTTTTCTCTGTTATTGTCAAATTTCCTACTTTTGTTTAGGACAGTAGTTGTAAGTTTAGGGCACGAGTTCAATTTGAATTATGTATGGCCTTTAGGCATCTAAGGCTCAGGCCGAGATAAGGGAGGGGATAGGATACCGGAAGATGTAGGCCTAAGTTGACGGTACCATCCCGGCATTTGCCTGGTGTGACAAGAAAAACCTCAGTCAGGATGATCGGTCGCTGGGATTGAACCCACGATCTGCCGAATGCTAAGCCAACGCTCTACCGCTGAGCCACAGCCACTTGGTAGGAGACAGTTCAAATGTCGTCATTTTAGAAATAAATGGTCAAATAAGAGGTGTTACTTGCATATACAAGGCAGTAAAATAGTTGCACGAATAATACACACAAATAAAGAAACGTTGCTAGCTTTCGCCAAGAAGC
>JAGDQP010028360.1:1831-24216 GCA_022664845.1 Lepisma saccharinum | reverse complement strand
GCTTTCATAAGGAACGGAGGATTATAGTCAGAGACTATATTAAATCAACTAATCTTCCCTTTTAGTACGTTAGCTTCGACCAGAAAAAAAAAAGAAATACAGCAGACTCTCGATTATTCGTGCTCGGATTATTCGGTTTGTTGGTTATTCGTGCAGGGTGGTTTATTTTATTATTATTATATTTCAATGGTTTCGCCAGGGTGTTCGAGTCACTGATTGCTGAGCACCTACAATTTAACCTGAAACATGTGTTACCTGAAAATCAACAAGGCCTTCAAACAGGTAAATCAACAATAATACTAATCTATGTGAAATTCTAACCTTAATACAGTATGGTATGTCCGGTAGAGGTCAGTATCATGTAATCTATTCGACTTATCTAAAGCATTTGATTCAGTCAACCACTCCATTTTATTACACACACTTAGTTTGATAGGTCTCTCCCTTCAATATGCAATAAAAGACCAACATAACTTTTCAGGAAAAATTAACAAAATATTATTTACCACTGCTCATTTAGTGAAAGGAATTTCTCAAGGGTCACCTTTGGGGCCTGCACTTTCCAATTTTCTTTTAATGATATAGTGTACAATGGTCTCTCACTTAACACCAATCAAGGGCGCCGATTTCTCTGTAACTTTGGAGGGGGAGCATTCAGATACTTTTTGTTGCCAGATAATGGTCTAAGAAGGCAAATATGATACAAATTCAATTCAGATTTTGCCAAATATTGTAAATTCATTAAAAAAAAAAAAACACATATCATAGTATACATGTAGTCATTATGAACGCTTCCCCAGTCCCAGCTATTACAGAATGTAACAATGTTTGTATAACGTTAAAAAAATTAACTAAAGTATATTATGTTCTAACTAATAAGAACAAAATTTCTGCTGTTCTTTGAAAATAAACTTAGGAAATAACAGAAACTAATGTTAGTCTATGCAGAGGAGTTATTCAGCTTTTCCAAATGTGGTTCTCTTTCTGTCCGGCTCACCCTTCCACCGCGCTTCTGCTTTATTGGACAAATATTGTTTTTCTTCTTTTAATTCTCGATTCTCTATCTCAACAACCATGGTTCAAGAAACTTTGTCTTACCTACAGTGAGAAAAAAAATATTTGGACACGTTGAACAAAGAGGAAAAACAAACTTATCACACACAACACATGGCCCATTTCGAAATCTCTTGCCCGTTTATGGTAATTTGGATACCTTAGATAGAATGCTATAGAAATAACTACTACTCGATACACCTGTAAATAACAGGCAACGAAAGAGTACCAACTACGTAAATTCATCACAAAAAAAAAAAAAAAAACGTATTTGGACAGCACCATATTACTCTCAAAGGAAATGGTTTAGGTACCCTATTGTGTACAAAATCAATCTGCGTGGTGTATTGAAGCAATCCACACCGTGTCAGGCATAAATAAGCAGCATGGGAAGCAAAGTAAGTTGAACAACATTGGAACTACTCACTTTAATTTCAAATTACGTGCGGAAGGTAAAAGGGACTAAGACATAGCCAAGCTTGTTGGAAAGCCATACTATACTGTTGGATACATCATAAAGAAACATAAAACAGGATAATTATTGGGGATTCGTTCTGGTCAACTAAGGAAACTAACTGCCCGGAATGAAACCTACATTCTTCATTCTGTGAACAAAACTCAAAGAATTAGTGCTAAAGATTTGGCTACTTCACTTGTCTAGGATATGCAAGTTAATGTTACAGATGTGTTGATGTGAACAAAAAAATTGGGATTCAGAAGATATGTAGCCAGAAACAAAACACACATATCAGAAGAAAGCAGAAGGAAAAAGTTCGACTTTCCAAAAAATATTAATATGAGTGTTTGGAATTTCGGAAAAAGTTTTTTTTTTTCTAGGCTGAGACGAAGATAAACCTATATTATAGTGATGGATATCAGGACATGTGGCGAAATAAGAATGAAGATTTCAGAAAGCAGAACATTGCTTCAACTGGTAAACATTTCGGATGGTCTGTTATGATTTGGGGTTGTGTAATTACTAATGGAGTGGCCAGTATTTATACCCTGGATACACATCTTTTAAATCTTTTTTTTTTTTAATTAATTTTGGATTGTTTGTGGTGTAACCTTAACTTACATATCATAGGCGAGTGAAGTAGCCAAATCTTTAGCACTAATTCTTTGAGTTTTGTTCACAGAATGAAGAATGTAGGTTTCATTGCGGGCAGTTCGTTTTCTTGGTTGGCCAGAATGGATTCTATTCCGCAATAATTGCTCTGTTTTATGTTTCTTTATGATGTATCCAACGGCAAAGCATAACTTTCCAACAAGCTTGGCTTGCCTGACACCGTGTGCATTGCTTCAATACACTACGTAGACTGCTCGTGTACACGAAAGGATACCTAGAACATTTATTTCGAGAGTAGTATGAGGGTTGTCCAAATACTTTCTTTGCGATTAATTTACGTAGTTCTCACTCTTTCCTTGCCTGTTACCTTACAGGTGTATCGAGTGGTAGTTATTTCTATAATATGCTATCTAAGGCATCCAAATTATCATAAAAGCAAGAGATTTCGAAATGGTCCATGTTTTACTTGTGATAACTTCTGATTTCCTCTTTGTCGAACTTGTCCAAATACTTTTTGTACCCGCTGTATATAGTTTCACTATCTATATGTTGTATTAGAAACTCAAAATTACGGTATTAACGGCAAACAATAATTGTATCCAAACCGCAGTTTGAAGGATATCTTTCCTAGTGCAAGTCTACTCCTACTTTTGTGTGAGTTCTTGTTGTCGCTTATTTTTCTTGTATATTTTTTCTTTTTCTTAAATTATGTTTCTATATGACAAAATCACGATGAATGATCTTTATTCCTGGGAACGCCAAGATGAGTCATTTTCGACCCGTGTATATTTCTCGTATCAAATAAAGTACTTGTTCAAAATCAAGGTATTTTAGAGTATAAGTGTATCCATTGTATTGTGTTTATTGCATTGCATTCTATTTATTTATTGTATTGTATTTTTTCAAGTAGATACTACAAAATAATGAAAAATACAGAACAAACTAATACATTATATTAACCTTGTAACCATTTTCATGGCTGCACAAAAATAACGGTACCATGAATCTCTTACTTATTTACACATATAAAATTACCAGAATCAAACTACCTTACTCTCTCAGTCTCACATGTAAAGCACACTGTATCTGTTGTATTCTTATTCTTGCAAATGAAACGATTACATAGCTGACAGTATGCGGAGTACTTATCTTTACCACTACACAAGCAGCATCGTCCACTACCACAACACAAGCAGCATCGTCCACGTTTCTTCGCTCCTTGATTGAGAAATTATAAAGTGTAGGTCGTTTGGAAAGAGACGGATTAGAACCGACAACAACTTATTTTAATGTAAAATGAAATTGAAGCGCCAAGATTGAGTCAAATTGACTCATGCTTGATTTTCTTAAATTATTATATAATGAATACATGGGTTTAACGTCATTTTCTACCATAGGATTTTTGGACACGTACGTGAAGAATAAATAGAATGTCACTCTTCCATTTAATGACTAATGGACAAAAATAATATTTTGATTGCATTGGTCATTTTTGATCCGATCTTGGCGTTCCGAGCGTTAAACGACAGAAAATACGTTTCCATTTTTTCTTTCTTTTTTCCTTTTCTTTTTCTTTTCTTTTCTTACTAAATGATCTTTATCGATGTTATGCACGAAACTCCAGAAACAACACCAGCAATGCACGAATTAACTCCTTTAGTCAGGGGAGAAGTATTATACGTGATGTAATTCAAAAAAGTATTGTAACACACGAGTTTCAGGAAGGAATTTTTCAATGAAATAGATTTACCAAAGGGAGATAAGCATAGTAGAAAGGGGAAACGAATGACCATGTAATGTAGAAATAGGAGAACCGACTTCACCTTATCATTTGGACCCCCCATTAGGGAAGCCCACTCCACCTTTGGGGGAGCCTGGGCCCTCAAAGCCCCCCCGGGATCGGCGCCCTTGACACCAATGCTGTATGGCGATTATTTAAAACTCGTAAGTAAAAATTCTAAACAGGACATCGACAGACTTCAGGAGGATATAAAACAAACTGAAAATTGGTGTAAAGACAATAAAATAAAAGTAAACACTGCTAAAACTAATTACTTGTGCTCCACAACTGAAACTAATTATATGGTGAGCAGATATTATATAAACAGTAAATTTATTGCAAAAGTTGAAACTATGAAAGATCTTGGAATACTCTTTCATAATAAAATAAAATTTAATGAACATTTAATTAATACACAGTGTTTATAACTATGAAAGCGAGAAAACTTATTGGTTATATCTTTAAGCTATGGGCGGAACCTAGAAACCTACAGACATTTGTAATCTTATATAAAATTTGGTAAGGTCAAAACTCGAATATGCTTCCATAATCTGGTACCATACTACTACGAAAACGGCTAAATATTTAGTAGAAACTGTCCAAACATGTTTCATTAGATTTTTATGTTAAAGCTGAGAACCCTTGTACGATAAAAATGAAGTAAAATATAACCAAACAGTTCAATGACTATATGTTAAATTACAAAATTAATTGTTCGTATCTGTTAGAAAAATTGAAAATTCATGGTCCTTTGCACCAAACCAGATCTGGAAATTTTCTTGCTGTCAAAAATGTTACAACCGATCTTCTGTATAGTCTGACGAAAGTCTATAATCAGTATTTCTAAACCGTATTTTCGTTAATATTGTCGATTACTATTAGGCTAAGTATTAATACGTAGTTTTTTTTTTTTTTTTTTTTTTTTTTTTTTATAATAATGGACTTGAATATCTTTTTTTGAATAATTAATGGAACATTGTAACATTATTTTATAAGCATTTACATTAACTCATCATTGTACCATTTAGCATTCTGTTGTATTAAGATAACTGTGCTCTTTCTCTTACATATGCTGTACTCATGTTACTCTTGTGACATTGTGACGTATTGGCTCTTAATCGCTGTTCACTGCACCCAAATAAAATTATTGTTATTCCTTTGGTAAAGATGTTCGAAAGATCGAAACGACAAGAAATTTCTAAAACGTGTGAACTAATGGTGATAAGGATTGAAAGCACGATTGCACTTTACAGTAGACCCTATTTGTCTTCGGTAATTTGTTTATACTGTAAAGCAACTTCTCTTATGACTGTGTATTCTTATATGATTTTCTTATGCTCAACGATTATTATCGCAAATCAATAAACATTTCTTCTTATTCATGTTTTTAATTTATTCGTGCCATTTTGCCCGGTGATTAGCACGAATAATCGGGAGTCCGCTGTAAGTGGAATATTTAGTTAACAGTAGCCTAAACTTCTTATGTGGATTAACCACTTTCAGCTTTACTAGAGAAACTACCGCAATTTCTCTAAAGTTGCGGTTTGATTTTTTGTAATGACCCTGCGTTTAGGTATGTTACCTAACGTATATAGGTCTTTGGCCGCAACCTCTCCCTTCATAGATGCCAACCTTGGTAGCCGTGTGGGCTAGGGCACTGGGTCGCTATTCATGAGGTTGCGGGTTCCGCCTGGGGGATGGATGTTTGTGGATTTTAAACTCTTTTCATTCATGAGGGCATAGTCCATAGTTACTAAAAATTGCCCACATGAAATAAAGTTTGACGAAAGGTTTCACCCTTCATAGACCTGAAAAAAGTATTTGCTGAGGGACATCATCTCTCAGACACGTAACAAAATTGACTGTCTGTCTATAAACGTAAAATGAATGTCAGAAAACATAAAACTGAGTCAGGCTTGGACCTTTCCTGACTACGCTACTAGTATAAGGATTAAGTTTATTATATTTACTATTTACTTCAATAGCTACTTAGAGTTTGGAAAATATTTTGTTTCCTATGTGAGTGAAGTGAGTTGATTCTTTTAGAAACTGTTCTTTCCATTAAATTCCTTTAATACAAGCTCACTGTAATGTGGGAGTTGTATCTTGTTTACTTTTTCGCAGACTCATAAACACAAAGAAAAAGAAAAAGAAGAAGAAGAAGAAGAAAGCGCAAGTAATCATTCGCTCTATAAACAGTGTATCTTCCTAGGACGTATAAAGCACTGTGTAAATTATCCGACGATCTCGCCGGAGGTAAATTGCAAAGCTTTTGAACATCCCAACACACTGCTGGCTGGCTACGTGTATAATATCTCCCTCGTTCACGCTATTGGTGATTATGGGTTTTTCAAACAACAAGTTTTCATTTTATCAGCATCGGCCCATCGAAGACAAGAAAAGGGCTAGGCGATATTTATGAGGTGCGCATATCGCGATGGTCGGGAATAACTTGACCCCCCAGACTACCACTATATACAACACTTTCTTCTTTTCTCTCTTTTATCTTTCCTTCTTGTGCACTTTTTTTTCTTTGCCTTCGTTTTCTCATTCTTCATTTTTCTTCTTTCTATTAGAGATAAACTTTAAATCACTGGAGCAGTGATTTTTTTTCATCACTTCTCTGTCACAGTTCCGTAAGAATAATGTGTGAGTCGTTCCATCCAAGAAATGAAATGCGAGGGTCATTCGGAAATTACTACCTGGCCTCTCTATCTTCACAATCACAAAATGTCCGTAAGCAACCATATCTAGATGTAAGTTGATCAGGGGCGTATTTATGCCTAGGCAAACTGGGAAGCTTCATAGGGGAGGGGGTAGCTGTTTATGTTATTATACCATTTAGTTGTGTGTTTATCTTTTCGCCAAATTATAATTGTCTCTCTTTTATTCTATTTTGTTTTTCTTAAATTTATATTTAAGAGTAAAAATATGTTTTTATTATGGTGCACGCTAGTTTGGTACTGAGTGCACCGTCGTAAACTACTAAATACGTTTTGGTACTAACGTAAGTATGTTTTAATCAAAGACGAAACGCAATGCAAAGTAGTATGTTTAATGAAGCCACTGTACAGTACATTTAAAACAGTTCGTCCCTTCTGTAACTCCAGTAGAAGAGGGCAAAGAAGATTTTCGAGTTGATATATTTCTGGTTATTATGGGCAAATTTACTTCTGAATTAAGGACCGGTATATCAAAACTTGCTTTCTGAAAAAAAAAAAAAAAAAAAAGGAGAGTCAAAAATTAAGAGTATAATTTTACTAATTATACTTAATAGTATAATTAGAGATTGCATGTGCTTCAAATATAATTTAAAAGCACGCAGTGTATGAAACTTTAAAATTCAACAGTTTTTTTTTCCCTTAACTTGCACTCTATACATAATATAATGTTATATTTTTTGTTATAACTAAACTAAAATTTACATTAATATAAGCAATTTATTCTAGAATATAAGTATTATTGAGCATCACTCTTTTGTACCGTTTCAATAGAAAACAAACATTAAAAACCAAAAACAAGTCATATTCTTATTTATGAGATTTTAGCACCATTAGCTTATCCACGTTTTTACTTCACTTCAACATCTGACGTTTTGTTTTAATCACTCAATTCACTGTTTCTTCATCAAATCTTTATGGAAAGCTTTTAGTGTCTTCTAGTACAACAAAGAATTGCATCAATTTTTCAATGTCTTAGCTCTTCTTTTTACTCGTATGGTTTGATTTGTTTCTGTACTCTGACATCATCTATGTTTGAATGCTTCCTGCCCTGTTTTGGATACTTCCACAGACATTTCTAATCCTGAGAATGTGTATTTCACCTAAATTGATTGATATATGCTTTTTCTCTCTGATTTTGCTGTATTTTGTATATCGAATATTTAAAATTTGAAACGGTAACTTACTATTTAAAATCTCACTTGGTTTTACTTCCAAATTATAGATTTCCAGTCCCCTTCTAATGTTTTATAACATTCCTCTTTCAATTACATCATAGCAGTGGCGGCCCGTGCATATGTTTGCTCGTTTGTGCAAACTATTTTCTAATATTTTTATTATTGAAATGTGTCGAAAACCACCTTGCTTCTTATTATTATCATTTTTTTAGCACACTCAACGTTCAGTTAATCATTATACCCAAACCAAAAGACAGACAGAGAGAGAGAGAGAGAGAGAGAGAGAAAGTGAGGGAGCGAGAGTGAGTGAGAGAGTGTGTGTATGTACTGTGTGGTTTTATCCTTCTCAGGCAGCAGCAGCTCGCTTGCTTCTAGCTTCGTTTCCTTCAGGTTGCTAACCGAGAACGCTGAGAAACTTTTATGCATCTTAGGAGGTGAAGGGAATGCAGAGAGTTCAGAAGGTTAAGGGGAAAATCGTTGCCTCCATAAAACTCTATGTCTATATGTTTGCTCATTTTGGGCAAAGGAAGTATCACTGCTTTGCGCTAGATAGGCGGCCGCTCTTCGCGCTTGTAGGATTCCCGTATCTCGCCATGTGGGTAATTTTCACTACCCGCTTCAGGAATACTTCCTCGCAACTACTTTATTCTCTGGCGGTCAATTGGAAGGCAGCCGTTTTAAATTTTTAAATGAAAGAGCATTTCAAGTTAGAAAGTCTAGGATAAAATATATCTGCTCGAAAGTGCTTCTTAGAATTATATCTCTGGAATAATGTCTGAAAATAAGAATACTAATTCTTGATTCTTTCGCTTTTGTTATTCTGAAACGTACCTGATACTTTAAATCAGCCTACCGGTTATTCTGAGTAAAGATTATCCAAATTCTCTCAGCTCAGTCCGTTCAAACAGTACGTAATTCTAATTAAATAAAAGAAAGTCAGTTAGAAACGTATGAGAACTCTAGGCTACATAATTTTCAATTTTACACCTTTCCTAAACCGAAACAAATATGAAAAGTTAAGCAAAACATGTAATAGAACTCACCAAGTAGCCGTAAATTAGCTGATAGAGTATTTATTAGCTTCGCCCTCGGGAGGTCGTTGATTCGATCCAGCACCCAACCATCCCGACTGAGGGTTTTTCTGTCACACCAGCCAAATGCCGAGATAGTATCTTCAATTTAGGACCTAGCCGAGCTCTTTTCGCATCCTTTCCTCTACCCTACCGAGCCCTAAGCCATAGATGGCTAAAGGTCATAAATGAATTCAATTCAATGTAATAGCACCACAAACAGACCACGAAGAATAGGGGCCGGTTTCACGGAAACTTCTACTTATACGGCATGTGCAACATCTTAAGGCTGTTTGTCACAGGAAAAATAGGAATTTGTTAAGGCTGTCCGCAGTCTTAATTTAAGTAGTCATTCCACTATTTCCCTGCTTGACTGATGGATGCCTCGGGACGACGCGACGTGCTCCAGAGTCCGATCCCACGTTGAACCACGGTTTTAATAGGTTACAGCACAGTGATGCACGGCTCGTGTGTATGAACCTTTTCATCCGGCGAAAATCGTGAACAATTGTAATTCCTGTTGCAATTGATTTTGACATGATTATAAGAATGAGCTTAATTGATTTACCCCCTCCTCGTCAGAAGATATTCCTCAATGGATGAAACATACTATTACAATTCCGCTTTCATTCCTTATGTTTTCGATAATTTTAAGAATTTCCCCCCAAAATTCTCAATGTTCCTCTCTTTTTTAAACTTACATTTATGGACCAGGCAGTCATCTATGGCATAAATATGTCACATGTCTGTGTAGAAAATCTCATCCTTGATAGTTATGCAACCCAACCCAACAACCTAAAAATATCTTTCGGGCTTCTTTAATTTAGACCAGCACAATCATGTGTGAAATATATACATGAATAGATTATATCCTTTAGGTTTGCTTAGTTCAGTCATAATTCTAATATAAATTTAGCCATATTTCAAATTTCAAGTTGTATTTTGTCAAGAACGAAGAGTTTCTCGACTTCAAAGATATATTTATTCGCTTCAGAGTATAAAATATCATCTCTGGCGTAGATGTGGGTGCGGGTTGTACAAAATTGGAAGCACTTTTCAATAGTTTGCAAATCTTGTATGCTTCCATTGTAGTTTGAATAGAACATTTTACTTTTGTTAATTTCGCTTTGGAAGGTTTCAGTTAGTGTAGAATATTTTATGTACAAAGGAAAACTAAAATTCTTCTAATTTTGGGAGTCTATTTTCTCGTGTTCAGTGTCTTCATTTTTAAAAATAATGAGGCCTCAGATTAATGGAACACTTTTTTTTTTTTATCGTTCTATCATTTTTGTTAGTTGAGTTTTGTAGCTATTGAGTATTCTGCACCCATACTATTATTCATACAGCTCAGTGACGTACTCAGGCGGAGAGTTCAGAGGATGTTGACCTCTTCCGAACTCCGACATCTTAATAAATTTAGCATAATTTTAGGTGTAATTATGTATTTATTATGTAATTTCATATCCAGACTCTCCTTGAAGCTTCCCCAAATTCCTGAACACCATAAGAAATAGATCTTGATACGTGCCTGAAAGGGCTTGCTAATACTGTAATTGGATGTCATTTTCTGGACTTTTGGAGATATTTTAATAGATTCTGCCGAACTTTAATTTACTGTAACTTGTTTTGTCTTCCTTTTGACAGTTTTCTTTGATTCTTTTAAATTTTATAACAGCATCTTTGGCATTATTCACAGCTTCTACTAAGTGAAGATGTTCCTTTTGTAAGAATCTGTACAACGGTTAATCGTATGGAAACACTAATCCAATCGAATGAAAACAGCGAAGAAATTAGAAATGCATTGAATACATTACATGCCTTCAATCTAAACTTGTGAGATTGTTCAATAAAGAAATTTGGACAATTTCTTCGAACACAAATTAGGTTAATTCTGTAAAATCATGAGTTATACTTTTATATCTGTTTTCTAATACTTAGTAATTTCTTTATGCTCTACGCCTAGGGGATATATTGACACTCTTTATAATGACATAAAAAATACCTGTTCGTAAGCGAATATATAAAAATAGGTGATCCAGTTGTTCCTAATTTAATATCAGTCAAATATGAATTGTTTTAAATACTTCCTCACTGAGTTGCACAATACACTTAAATTGCAGCAGGGTACTGTCACATTATGTCTTGAACAGTTTTAAAATTTCCAGCAAACTGCTATAACCATTATATTCTTATCAAAATAAGAACCCATAATTAACACCAAAATCTATCAGATTTGATAAATTGTTTTCGTTTAGTCCCGACCTACTTTTTTTTTCACAACTCTTCTCCCAAACACTATGTTAGGGGAAGATCTGCCAGGTTGTTACCGAGTGACGTGAACAAACTTATTTTTTTTTTTTTAAATCTTACATACTCATCATTGACGTAGCTACCAACAATGGAGAATATCCCATGTTGGTTGTATTGAAAGTTTCATCCGCTAATGAAGAAAAACATTGCATATTAGGACAACATACCTTAATTGAACTTGACTGCAGATTTCAATAATTTGATTTTAATGGTTAGACTCTTCTCTCCTTATAGCTGAACTCGGTAGTCGTGTACTCGTGTGGTCTGGGGTATTAGACCACCGTCTTCAAGGTCGCTGGTTCGAGTCAATTTTAACAAGCATTGCACTCATTTAATCGGGACAGGCCCAAGTCAAAAGTTACTAACATGCTCCATACTAGTGAAATAGAAAAACGGAAAAATTGAGCGCCGGATAAAACGAGGGAAATAAGTGTTTTTTTTAAATTTTTCGAGCTAGTTTTTTTAAAAAAAAAAACTTTTTGCCAGTTCGGGGCAGCTAACATTATTTGATCATTAATAAATAGCTTAAATGTAAGTTTTTAGTACAAATAAACATTTGGAATAAGATAATCTGTATTGGGACTCGCAGAACAAAACTGTGTTCCACAAATGTGTATTCAATCGATTCCAGCTTGCAGCCAGATATTGAGTTGCGATGGGACAATCTAATGCAGCGGAAAACTTACGTCACTTGCTTCATCTGAATAACAATGTTATTCGTGAACTTTTCAAATGTATATTTTATGATAAAACCGAGAATAGGCGTGTTTTATGAAAGTAAATAGGCCTACCTTCTTATAAATATGATAAACCCGGCAATAACTTATTTTGTAACGTTATTATTTTATAGTCCAATAAAATATTTTTCATATTTAAGTTTATGCTTTCTGAATACTTTTGAAGCTCTTTTGTATGAAGGAACAATATAAGAAAGTCGCCTTAAATGTGTTTCAAAGAACTGGGTGTTATAGAAACACGAGTCGTGGTTAAGCAACTTATTTTGCGCTACTATGAATATTATACTTGCTGTTTAAAATTTGAAGATATTTCTATGGATAAAAGTGAAGACATATACTGCTCTATTACTCATTATATAATTGATAATTATTCGAAATATTAAATTTAGGGTTTTATGATCAAGGAATATATTTTATGTATGAAACTACATTATTTGCTGTATTATATCATTGTATTCATCGCTCTCAGATGCCTAAAGGTCATAAATAAAATTCAAATTCTATTTATTGTCCCAGTATTCCAAAAAAATAAAATTCCTATCTCTTTTCTATTGTGAAACAAATTACTATCGCTTTATTATTATTGTGTACTGAAATGCCAACCGGATCTTTGTTATATACTCAACAATATTTACACTAGCTCCTATGGCCAGAACCCAGAGCAGAGAGGCAAAAAAACGTAATAGGTGAGTCCGACAAATCTTTGTTAAGAATTTACGAATCGTTAAGAAGTTGTAAGAACCTTGAAATACATTAAATTCGTTCAATTATTAACTGAAGTTGGTGAAAACCACAAAATTTCTGCAAGTAGTGTGAATATTCGTGATGAAAAACCAAAGAAAAACAAACAAACAAAAAAGAAAAACGATTCTGTCCATAAAACCACGGTTTTTTGCCCCATGGAAAAGAAAACATTTTTCCTGTGTTTGTGTGTTGTTTTTAGCTAGATTTCGAAGAAAATATACCTATTGAGATCGATACGATATGAAAGTATATATATATATATATATATATATATTAACAAGCTAGCGGCCATAATTTTGAAGACATTCGAACCAAATTTTTATATGTTGTTTCTAGGCTTAATAGCTCGGTTAAGTTCGTTAATGAGCAAAATCGGTCGCCATCTTGGATCCAAAATGGCCGCCGAACCCATTGTTGTATAGAATACACAGCCTAAACCGCTGGGGCTATTGAAATCAAATTTGGCATAAAGGTACAACATCACTTTTTGATTATAAAAATGTTACCTAATGAGTTCAAAGACGCCATCTTGGATCCAAAATGGCGGACCTAAAAATCCATTTTCCACACCGTTTGAGCTAGAGATACGAAATTTGACATGAAGGTGCATTATGACGAGTAGCTTAGGGAAGTATCACAACATTTGGGAAAAGTCGCCATCTTGGATCCAAAATGACCGCCCAAAATCCCATTTTGCACACCGTTTGAGCTGGATAAATGAAATTTTACTTGAAGTTGTACAATCACAAGTAGGTCACGACAAAATAAGAAAACTTTCAAAAAGTCGTCAACTTGGATCCAAAATGGCCGCCCCAAAAACCGAATTTCCAAATCATTGAAGGTAGAGAAACGAAATTTTCAATGAAGGTGTATGACCAAGAGTAGGTTACAATAAATGGGGCAAATCTTCCCTTTGGGGGCGCAGCCAACCTTGGGAGGGTGAAGATGTACTCCGTGGTGGTGTAGTGCTGCAGGGAGATTTTGGTTAAGATAAAGGAGGCGCTTCCTCTCAAAAGCACTGAAGTTGGGGGGCGAGCCCCGGCTCCCAGCGAAACTTCGAAATCTACCTCAGCCTGTAGGCCTACCGAAAGGGATTTTTTTCATTCATATCGAAATGTATGTTAAAATTATTTCTTCTCTACGTACAAAATATGTGCTTCAACCACAGATGCGAAATGTTTTACATTTAAAATTTTCTCCGATCTATCCTCGTTGACTCTATCACTAACATGAACTACTAAATTTTTTTATTACTCTCTTGAAATCGTCTTTCTACCGGCGATATCTATATTTTTGTCACAGAAAGCTATTGTCTAAACGTATGGTCATCTTTTTCAAGTTTTTGAATTTTTATTCTACTGGTTGTCCTGAAAGCCATTTATAACATTTACCTAATCGTGAAATTACAACGCAGAATGTACGATCCTTTATCTATTTGTAATAAACAAACAATTATTATATAGGAATGGATATAAATCATAGTACTGTTACCGTCCTTAAAATTAATTTTATTTTTTAACTAACAATTATACTTCCAAACATAGCTTAATTCTATTTCTTGCGGAAATATTATCTTCCCAAGTTCTTATAGGTGGAGTCAAGGGGGGGGGGAGGATATATATCCCCCATATCCCCCCCTTACCTACACCACTATGTCTGTGGAATTAAGTCTTTAGCAAACACTTTTTCAGCGCAAGGGAAGAAGGTAGCAATCTACGTCCTATGTCCATATTCGCCTACTGGAGCTTAAACAACCCCTGGAAAATGTCAGTCAGTACAATGACATAAGGAATCGAACCTGTCTGCCTATCCAATGCCGGTTTAAAATCCGTGAGCGTAACCACAGAATTATGGAAGCTGGATATGTTTTATTTCTTGCTATTCTACAAAGTAGATTAATACTCGACCAGTGTTATTTCATGTTATTAATTTCCGTTAAGGAAACCCTATCCAATCTCAACGAGATCAAAGAAAATCTTTGTTAGTTTCAGAATATTACAAAGTACAAAACTTTTACCAATAGAGAATGCCAAAGTTGTTTTGAATCGCTTAAGTTTCAAGGAAGAGAATTTATGGGCATTATATTTTGTTTCGCTTGAAACAAAACGTTGCTTCTCTTTTGTATACTTAAATTTCGCTTTATGAGTCACCACTGCCATTTGTAAAAAAAAAGAAAAAGGAAAAAAAAGTATTTTAATTTATTCCCTGTAAATCCCTTAAGCCTGGTGTTGCAGTTGTGTTGCGTAGAGCGTGTTGTTATTGTTATTCAATAATAATAATAATATAATGCGAAAAGTGCGGTAACATTTTGTGCGCTACCCATTTTTAGACCACGAGCCGCCACTGAATCATAGTATTTATTTAGGAGAAATATCTCTTTACTCAGTGGCTTTCTTTTTTTCTCAAATATTCTGCAGAAAGCATGTTTAGCAGTAAATCTTGCGTTACAAAACTCACAAACTTTCACAGTTAATCACAGGATTCAAATCAAATTCTGCAAATGTTGGTACCGTCATCACATAGAGGCCTAAATTATGAATGTAGATCAGCAGAAAAGACAATTTTGATTTTTTGCAAGAAGCAAGTTTTGAAAAAGAAACGGTCCTCAATTAGAAAAACAAAAAGAGCAATTATAGCAAATAATAAGACTCCAGCAATATGAGTTTGTAAGTTTTTTCCCCTACTCAGTTACTAGCACCCGTCAAAGAGGTACACTCTTTATTTCGGGAGGGGGATTTGGTTAAAGGGAGATATATATTATGAAGGTAAGTTGATCTAAAGGGTTTTTCGAAACTATATTATTTCTTTTTTTTTTTTTTTTTCATTTCAAAAGTAACATTATCAGCTTTTGCTTATAATCATACTGACTAGGGTTGTGATAATATCAGTGATGATGGGGTGAAATATATGAGCATGAGGTGCACTACCACGCCACAAACATAAGACAGAGATGCATTATATTCTTCTTTCCCAGAACTAAATGAAAGACGGATGAGGCCCTGGTAGTACATTGATGGATACAGTGCTGGTTATGGACGTGAGTGATGGTGAGATGAATGAAATCGTATCTGGAGGTCAAAGAAAGTTATACTGTTGTTTCAAGTGGATGAGTGTGTACAAGAACATATGGACTAGAGGATGTTTCTAGTAGATTGGCGTTGAGTATTGTACGAGCTGCGAATTGTAGATGATTGAGGACTTCATGACGCTGAAAGAGGTACAGGTTTTGCAGTGCAACGGTCATGAATGTAAGGAATTGGGATGTGGTAATAGGTTGTGACATTGATGTGATGGGTGGAGTCTAGGGTTGAAGTTTCGGAATACGTGTCGGTACTAAAATTCCAGGATTTTCAGGATTGGGTTGAGGGTGATTTTTGCATTTCTAGCTGAAAGTCGTGTGTTTTGATCCATAGGTGTTACATTCAGGCGGAAATTAAATGTCATTACAGTCTTTAGTAGGATGGGGACCGGTAAAGTATGGACACTTGAGTGTGTTTGGACAAGCTGAGGTCAGGTGAGAATTATATACTTGTCATCGTTCGCATCTAACAGGTAATGGAGGAGGTGAATGAGATGGTTCTGCTCCGCGTCGTTTTCTCTATATGAGTACCGCATTTGTCAGAAGTTAGTTGATCGTGGTTTGATGGTTTGATAGTACTCGTATCATGTAAGTAGGAGTGTCTGTTTTTTTTTTTTTTTTTAATTTTATACTGTACGTAGACATTTTGTGAAAGTATGTCCCTCAATTTTAAGTTATTATTTTAATTCCTCGTCTGTGTAAGTTGGATCAATACCACGAATTACTACTGAAAGCATGGGTGATCTCTTTGCTGGTGGTGAATGTTTCATAGGTTTGCTTTCCATGCGTGTGAGTTTAGCAGATTTGTCAAAGATTTGTAAACTATGTTTGTTTCGTATTGTGGTTGCCAAGTTTGTGTCTGAAGATTGAACAATTATGCCGTTTTTAGTTGGTATCGGACGAGAGATCTTGTCACGAGGGATGTATTTTAGAAATTGAGTCAGAAGCATTTTAGGTGTTTAGAATTGTTGATCGAAATCAGTCAGTAGAAATGAATAAGTTGCTTGATGACAGTCTGCTTTATCTGTGTGATTGCTGAGGTCCATGCTTTCAAATTCAGATTCAGATTCATGTCATTAAATGTATGAGATTTCTTTGATGGAAGGAACACTGCTGTGGTTCGTCCTGATTTAGTAGATGATGTATCTCGTTCAGTCTGACGTTTATGTCTAGGTATAGCGCCTTGTGATGAATATAACAGAGGGTCTTCGTATGACGGAGGAAGAAAATAACGTCCTGAATGATATATTTTGTCAATCATGTTGGAGGTGATGAACTAGAAAACAGGCCAAAGCCGATGCATGTTAAAATGAAGACACAACTGGTCGTCAAAATGATCAGTCTTTGTGCAACGACTGCCACCCTCCGACACTGTGGTCGTATCTGTGCTTTGCTCTCCGGTGCGTTTGCTACACTTTTTAACTGGATCCCCGTTAGCATAGTAACCTTGACAAAGAAGATTTAAAAGTATTTTGACACTACGAGATTATTTACTTCAAATTATATATTAAAAGTAATGAAAAAATAATATCGTCAATAAAGTGTATTATTTAGAACGTCGCGCAAAAACTACGATCAAGAACTATGTCCTAATTTAGAAATTACTTTGCAAATATTCTTATCAATCGCTGCAGCCATCTGTTCAGCAGAACATTCTTTATCACTTTTCAAGTTACTTCCTCTCCACTAGTTCTGATATTATCCAACGACTACAAAGAAAACCTGCTTGCATTATTATATTATAATAATGCATTATTATATTATATTTAGTTCGCGTTAATGCGCATTCATCTCGAATCAAAGGCTGTGAAAAAAATTTCCTTTGCCAAATTCTAGAGGCACCAAATTCCAAATTTACCTCTCGACAAGAAGTGAGAACCAAATAATCAAAAATAAACAAGTTGACGAAGAATTCAGTAATGATATTTGGGGAAACAATGGCATAGAGAAAATATTTCTACAGTGTATCAACCTGAAAATTTTAAATAGAAATTAAGATCACTTTTAATTTTTGCTTTGGAACAATCGTGGAGTTTGGAACCACTTGTAAGACTTTTATATATATTTCCTAAGGTCCTGCGTAGCCTAATCGGTAGCGCGCTCGACTTCAGTGCGAGCGGTCCCGGGTTCGATTCCCGGTGAGGACAATTGGGGAGCTGCTATGAATAAAAGACAGTGGCGACCACAGTGAGAGCTTCAGCTCTCCTCCTCCTCTTCGAGTTGGTCCACTGGGAGCAGTGGACCAACTCCTCCCTTCGGGGAAAGGCCTCATCCACTAGTGGATTGAATATGGCTGTGATTTATATATATCTACACGCAGCTTGCTAAGGTACTGGTGTCATCCTATTCTCCATAACCTCTAACTGATCACTCTTAAGAATAAGACATCCTTATAATCATTTATACTCAGATAACTGTAAACTGTATTCTTCGGGACGGTAATTTTATTAACTTTGTTCTTGTATATAAATAAAGGGTTGAGGGCTAAAAACCAATCCCGTGTATCTTTGACTTTACCAAATCAAAACTAAAGGGAACATTACGATATATATATATCCTATAATCTCACAGTTACAATAACTAACTACTAAAGGACTAATTTTGCGTCTAAAACTTCATTTTCTTTTGTTGAACATTTTGAATACATTTCCTGTGTGCGACTAGTTTTGTCTGGGAAAGGATCAAGTTACAGATGTAATATTAGCTCTGTGACAGACTGTAACTCTTGTAGCTGGGAAATCGTAGGAAATATGTAAAAAATGTTTCCTCTACAAATTATTTCATATTCAGTATTTTTTCCCAACAAAATAAAAAGTTGTCCATCCCACTTTCTAAACTTGAAATATTAAAGTTGATTCACTGGAGAAATATTTCCTGTCCGCTATTGGTTTTCCAAATATTGTTAATTTCTACTTATGCACGTTTGTTATTCTTTATTTTTTCTTTCTGGTTCAAAGCTTTCCGCCGAATACTATAGGATTTGTTGATAGTGGATGAAGATAATGTAATATCTTATTCATGTATTAGTTTAGTTTATTGAGATACTATTAATCCTTATTATTTGGTTCTGGTAGAGTGTGAAATCATATTTAGTTTGATTATCTTTTTCAAAGAATAATACAGAAATGGTTCCTTCTTTACACCGTGCCTGCGAGTACTCAATAGCGTAGCTAACCTTTAAAGATATGAGGCGAATTGAACTGTGTTACTAGTGTCATCTTGAGGAAACTGGTCGTACCGTGCAAATCTTATTTTATAAAAACAGAAATATGATTAGGAATATAGTGACATACCATTCTACAGATTTCTTCAACACAAGACAACAAATACTTCCCACTCACTTTGTTTTATCATCCAGTATTTTATTTGAACGATACGGAAGCACGTAGACTTTAATATCGACGGGGATGAATTACCCTGATGAAGTTAAGCGTCCTGCCGCTTTCCCTGGTGTCCATAAGAAAAACCTTCAATTTTTTTAGACGCCAGGATGGATCGTGTGACATTGTTTGGAAGGTCTTCTGATTCTATTTACACAAATGTCTTATTTTGGAAGTTTACTTAGGCCTAATACTTTGGGAGAAATTGGGCTTGAAATTTCTCTTATCATAAACAGAAAATACACAAATAAGGTAATAATTTACCGTATTAGATGTTACGAATATCCTCTCCCAATATATATGAGAGAAAGAGAGACCTGCCAAGCTTCACTTATCTTCAGAAAAAATCTGTATTTCTTTCGATGTTAGCGTTTATTGAGGGGTCCCGGGTTCGATTCCCGGGGTTGCCAAGAATTTTTTTCCAAGGCGTGTGGGTCTGGAACGGTGCCCACCCAGCATCATGATGCAATTCGGGATCTACTATCAATAAAACAAAGTGGCGTTCACAGTGACAGCTCAGGATCTCCTCTCCCAAACCGTCTGGTCGACGTGGGAGCAATAGGCCTCATCCAGTAGTGGATCGAATATGGCTGTAATTTATTTATGGCACTTTTTATGATCCTGAAAAAAGGCATGTCGATTCACCATTTTTCATAGTATTAATATAAATTCCTTTACATGTAGCAATGTTAAATAGTGATACAATTAAAAAAGTAAACAAGAAGCTTGACTAAAAAAAAATACTTGAATGTTGTGCTTTGGAATGAAATAAACGTCATTTTTAATAAAGGAACAAATTCAGACCTTAAATATGTGAGACCAATGCGAGAAGTCTCGCGCGAGAAGCAAGACGAGACATAAGATATGTTTGAGAGACGAGAACTGAAATCCATTCCGAAAGAAACCGAACTTTTGAAAACAAATAGTACCACTAGTGCCATCTGTTGTAATATTTTACCGGTAGATGGCGTAGTCCCTCATTGACAACTGGTATAAATGTCATGACATTTGGATGCACGGCAACAAAGTTATTGCGTTTCAACTGTCAGTGTGTTGTGTACATCGGTCGGAAAATGAGTTTCAAACAACGAGCTGCAATTGAGTTTTGTGTTAAACTGGGTAAACCTTTTACTGAAACGCACCAAATGCTACAAAATGCATATGGTGATGAGTGTCTATCCCGTACGCAAGTTTACGAGTGGTTGAGGCGATTCAAATCGGGTAGAGAGACGCTGGATGATGACGAAAGATCAGGCCGTCCCAGAACCGGATTATCGGAAGAAAACATCGAACATAACAAAAAAGCGTCGGTGAAAGTTATTGAAATGGAATTAGGCATTCCTTAAACAACCGCATACCGCATTTTGACCGAAGTTTTGGGCCTTAAGAAGGTTAATTCGCGGTTTGTACCACACAAACTCACCGAAGACCAAAAAGTTGATCGAATTGCGCATTGCAAAGACATTGTTAAAAGTGCTCGGCAGGATCGAAACTTCTTGAAATCGATTGTAACTGGTGACGAGACGTGGTGTTTTGAATATGAGCCCGAAACAAAGCGGCAGAGTGCTGAATGGAGAGCGCCGGATGAAGGACCACCCAAAAAAAGTCGCTTGGTGAAGTCAAAAGTTAAGGTGATGCTGATTTGTTTTTACGATTCAAAAGGAATTATCCACAAAGAATTTGTTCAGCCCGGCCAGACAGTCACTGGAGAGTTTTACTTGGGCGTCATGAAGCGTTTGCTGGCAAGAATTCGTCGTATTCGGCCCGAATATCGAGAAATCGGCAGTTGGACTCTTTTGGACGATAATGCACCATCACATCGTTCGCGACTTGTAACTGAATTTTTGGTCAAAAATCACATTATTCGTTTGCATCATCCGCCCTATTCACCAGATCTCGCTCCGTGCGATTTCTATCTGTTCCCGAAACTGCATTTGGCGATGAAAGGAAAGTGGCACGCATCGATTGAAGCCATTGAGAAGGCGACGACCGCCGTCCTAAAGACCATTCCAATAAAGGACATGGAGAAGTCGTTTGACAACTTGTTGGAGCGTGCAAATATGTGTATCGATGCAGAAGGGGAATACATTGATTAATAAAAATGATTTGTTCCAAAATGTACATTGTTTTTTTGTTTTTTTAAAACGTTCGGTTTCTTTTGGAATGGAGGGTGTATACAAGACAAAACGAGAACGCGAGACGAGACAAACATTTGAAACTGCGAGACAAAACGAGACCAACGTCACATCTCGTCTCGCCTGGTCTCGAGTCCATCCCTAAATAACAATGGCGATAGAGGATTTCACTAACAAAAAAGAACATGTTTCTATGGACTGACGAAGAAAAGTGAGAAACAGATTGATTAAAAGTTTTGTATGGTGTGTAGAAAGTACTGTATGAATCAAAATTTAAAAAAAAAAGTCATTACGAAAGAATGAAGAAATAAAATTGGAACCCTTCCAAGTGTGGACATGAGGAAGAATGAAAAATCAGCTGGACACAGAAAATACGTACTAAGATTGCCCCACTGAGACATACAATTAAAAGTATGGTCGAGAGGAAAGGAGGAAGAGGTAGAAGATAGATACAACTTCTTGACAGCATTAAGAAAGGATAAATGGAGAGGGCTTAACATGCCTTGAGAGACCTACCGTTTTCGACAGAACACCACTGCAATAATGGTAACATATTGTTTTAAAAAACAGTGTCACAGGAATCATTTACATAACGATTCCTAAATAAAATCACTGCTTGATTCTCTTGTTAGTTGTCTGTCGTATCTAAAAGAGAAAATTCAAACTGAAGATGATTTACTACCTTCTCCCTCACTTTTATACTTAGTGCATACATACAGTGACCTCACATATTGGAAGTCCCCCCATGCGTCACACACACACACACACACATATTTTCTTTTTCCAGCAATCTTAGTCCTTTTTCAAAACGTTTTCTGAGTTTATACGCGCACTAACTGACCATCAGAACCACAAGATCAAGCTGTAAGTGCCACACCCCTAAAGACCTATAATTTTAACCTATCATCGAACATTATATGCATGATATTCTCTCCCCCCTTTTTGTTTGCTGAAGTTAACTCAACCTCGCAAAGCACCTGAGGCATATTCGAAGAGAAGGATCGGAGAAGCTCGTTAGTCAGCTTAGTAACATATCAACACTTAACTTGCTAGTTACTAGACAGAGAGAGAGAGAGAGAGAGTAGGGGATATGGATATGGTAGGCAGAAACAGAGTATGCGGAAAGAGCC
>JAGDQP010028359.1:8142-24217 GCA_022664845.1 Lepisma saccharinum | reverse complement strand
AAAATTCTACTAACTGTGGGAGTGTTGTTTTCGTGCTCAGTTTCTTCATTTTAAAGCCTCAGATAACACTTGCGTAATATCCTATCATTTCTGATAGCTGCTTCAAGAAGCTGATTTTGACTGTATTAGATATTCTAGATCCAATTCGTTCATACAGCTCACTGACGTATCCAAGCAGAGAGTTTAGAGGGTGCGGACCTCTCCCAAATCCCGATTTATTTGTAAACTTAGCACAATTTTAGGCGTAATTATATACAGCGCGTTTTAAAATCACTTTGACAAGCTTCTGGAGGTGATTCTTCAAATCAAAACGAAACGAAAGTTCCTATGTCAAATTTTCTAAATGTGCATAGTTTCCGAGCTACAGGGTGCCGAAAGCGTGGGAAAATGAATCTAACATTTTCATATTTCTGACACCACGTACAGTAGAGCTGATACATCGTGGTGCCCTCAAAGACTTTAAACCTACTCCATTTGACAATGAAGATTTCAAAATCCCACAATAGCCGCACAAGGGATTCTTTAAAGGAAGTAGCGGGGGGATTCCGCAATATTTCTGAAGTAGAGGTAGGTCAAAATGAGCAAGAATTAAAAGACTTCCCGTGGGAGTAAAGATGGCACACGTCATCCCCAGCATCCAATCGGGCAATAATACTCAATCTCTTTCGTAACAAATAAATAAAACATTCGTCGGCCTGGTAGTCGTATGGTTTGGGGCGCTAAGCTAGCGACTCAGAGGTCCTGGGTTCGAATACCGGCTGGGGAATGGATGTGAATTTTAATTAGCATCGCATTCATAAGCGTGACGGGACGAAGTAAAGGCTACTAAAAATGACCCATACAACTTACAAGTTTACAAATAAAACATTCTATGAAATTATGCAGTTCTTACTCCTGCTTGTTATGCAACCACGGATTTACTTTGAAAATCGTTCGGTGTATGGAATCTCGTTGAGATATCGACTTGGTGCAAACGAATTATTGTTTCCTGATGAAAACTGTCCCATTCATGCACATTTTGACCATCTTCACTTCAGATAATTTCTGGGAATACCCTAATTCCCTTGGGAAATCCCTTGCGCACCCATTGCGGAATGTTGAAATATGCATTTTGGGATAGTGCAGATTTAAAGTCTTTGACGTAACCACGCCACATCAGCTCTATTTTTTCGTGAAGTTAGATATATGAAGCTCTGAAGTTCTTTTTTCCACGCTTTCGGGACCCTGTGGCTTCGAAACTATACACATTTAGAAAATTCGTCTTGTCTTGATGTGAGGAATCACCTTCAGAAGTTTGTCAGTATAATTTAAAAATACGTTGTAGTTGTTATCTAATTTCATATCCAAATCCTCTTTGAACCTCTCCCAAATCCGTGAAAAGCGTAAGAAAAATTCGGGATACATGCGTGAAAGAGCATGTCTGATACTGTAATTAGACCTCGTTTTCTAGATTTTTGTAAATATTTTCATAGAATCTTCCAAATTCAAATATAGAATTCTACTTGATTTGTATTCCTTCAAGCAATTTGCTTTAGCTCTTTCAAGCTTTATAACAATATCTTTGACAGTATTCACAGCTTCTATAAGTGAAAGTGTTCCTTTAGTAAGAATCTGTACAACGGTTAATCGTTGCTAGATTTAATCGAATAAATTCATACACACCTTCAGTTGTTCAATACTTATGAATCACTCCCAAGAGGAGGGTGGCTCCCAGGAGTATATAATTTCAATGCCTCTGGGAGCCACCCACTCTTGGGGTTTATTCATAAATATGGCCCTAAAAGATTCATCCGCAAATGCAGAGAATCATTCAGCTGCATTTAGTCAGGCCAAAATTCCTTAATTGGAACTTGATCGCAAATTTCAATAATTGATATTAATGGTTGAACTATTCTCCCCTTATAGCCGACCGAGGTGGTCGTGTGGTCTGAGGCATTAGCCTAGCGTCTGCAAGGTTGCGGGTTCGAATTCTACCCGGGACATGAATGTTTGTGAAATTTTACAAGCGTTGCCCTCATATAATCGTGACGTACCGAAATCAAAAGTTACTAACATTGCCCATAGAAAATAAAATTTTCCGTAAGTTTGTCTTCACCTTAATGATCTGAAAGATCACATTAGATCTTACAACTAAAATTTCCAGTGTGTGTAATTTTAATTTATAATTCATATCTAATGTAACGAGGACGTCTGTTAAAATTCTTTCTTCCCTATGTAGAAAATAACTGCTTTAAATGGTTTCAAAATTTTCTCCGTTCTACTCTCGTTAGCACTATCAACACAGGAATTACTATATTCTTCATTACTGTCTTGAACCGGCGTTATCGACATGATTGTCAAAGATTTTTTTACTAGTTGTTCTAAAGGTTATTTACAACATCTATCTAAATGTGAAACTACAACGCAGAATGTATAAAACGACCCTTCTCTGTTTATGTAGTATAAACTTACAATTATATCGAGACGGACGTAAGCTATAGTGCTGTCACCACCCTTACAGTTAATTTTATATTTTAACTTACAATTATGTTTCCAAATATAACTTAATTCTTTTCTTCTGAAAATACTCTCCTTCCAAGTTCATAAAGGTATAGTCAAAGGGGGGATATATCCCCCATATCCCCCCCCCCTTACCTACGCCATCCAAAGCGCGCTATTGTCAGCATATACATAATTCAGATAAAATTGGAAATTTAAAGAATGACAACAACATATTTTATAGGTAGCTCTATTCTGTATCTTTCCATAATTTCGTCATGTTGTAAATTAACTTTTCTTTAAAAAAAAAAAAAACTTTTATTGTCGTCTTCTAAAAATCGTTGTTTTACGATAATAAACACATTGAAGACAGTTTCCTGTACTAAATAACTTTAACTTACTACTATTTAATTGCATCAATATTTTATTTTCTGTTTTAATGCCAAAAATATCCTAAATTCATACGTCTGAGGCTTCGATCTTAAACCCCTCTATAACGATATTACATGTGTTGCTAAATTATTTGAAGAGTACCGTGAAAAATAGGAATTATGTGTGCCTTTGGATTGGAATTTTCTTAGTGGGTATCGGTAATTGTGTGGTACTTTTAAGAGTACAAACTCAAAATTAGTTTTAAAATGGTCATTTTCCCTTATTGTTCTGTACTCTTCATTTCTTATTCTCATACACTACATTATTATTATAATTAATGGTATTTCTTATTCCAAACTTATAAAATAATTTTGCTATTGCTTATTAAGTTGATATTCAGAAGGGCGTCGGTGCGCACGCGGCCACCCATGGTGACTGAAGTTTTTCCTGGTGTGTCTCTGTCGCACGAGGCAAATGGTACCTTGAACAAAACCAAAATCGATTGATTTCCAAACCTTTCACTTTGCTGTTATTGTTGTTGTTGTTAACAACCTTATCTACGTACCAAGGCGGTTCGAAATGTTTCCGGCCTAACATGGAAGGGGTGTAAACAATTGATATGTTGTTAATATGTGACACCATAATTCTATAGATGGAGGAATATGAAATTTCCAGCATGTAGTGTTAATGATTAGTGTTTATTGTAGATTGAATGATTGATGGCGGGGTGAAGCATGGAATTCACTCGGTGGGAGAAATGAGAAACGACTTCGGATGCGTGCTGTAAGGAGCATTTTGTTTCAATTTCAAAAGGAATCCTCACACGTTGAGTCGTGTGGTGACTGAGGATGAAAGCTGGATCCACCACAATGATCCAGAAACAAAAAAGCAATCGATGCCACCAGAGTGCACCAAGATAAATAGTTCCGGTAACAAAAATCCACGATGGCGACGTTGTTTTTGGAATTGTGGTGGCGCGTTCCTCATTGGTTATCTTGATCAAGGGTCCAGAATGAATATTACTGAAATTTACTAGATAAACTGCATACAGCCATCAGGAAGAAGCGACATAAAAAACTGGGAAAGGGAATCATGTGCATCCAAGACAAATAACGCATCGAACAATGCAGAAATGAGAGAGTTTAGGCTACAAACTGCTTGATCATTCCCCCGACCTAAGTCCTAGTGACTATTATTTGTTTCCGAAAATGAAATTGGACGTGAAAGGAAGGCAGTATCAGGACAATGGTGAAGTAGTTGCTGCTGTACACAATTGGTTTCAGGGCATTTGTTGTAGAAAGTATATTGACCTCCGGGGGAATATGTGGAATAACCTGTTATTCTCACTGACCAATCGGCATTCCTTTCTTGTTAGACTAGAAACGTTTCACACATACACCCTCGTAAAATGTGTGAGAAACCCGTAGTTCGATTTTCTTTTTTTTAAATTTAGGTTTAAGGTCTTTAGGCAACTTTGGCTCAGGCCAGATGGATGATGATGGGAGGAATTGGTAGAATGAAGAAAGTAGGAGGAAATGGGAAAACCCATGCACAAGTCTTTGTCCACCACAAAACCCACATGGCATGAGCAGGGATCGATCCGACGACCACTAGCACCAGAAATGAGCGCTCTACCAATTGAGCCAGCGCGGCCCTCGATTTTCTTTTGTTTAATGGTATAGGACGGCACATGAAACTGCCTACTAGCTTTGTACATTTCACTGTACAGAAATTCTAGTTTTGACAGCAGATTTTACGGGGGCCTAACCATCGCTTTTGAAGTTTCCTTCCAAAGATTTGTGGCAGCTTTCTGAAATAGATTGTGCGATATAATCAGGTCCGTAGCCAGCCGAAAACCTTAGGGAAGCTTGGGCAAATTTTAGTTGGGGCTAGTCGATATATCAAACAGATTTTCTCTGCGGATCGAATTTTATTTAAAAAAATGCAGCATAACAAACAGGAGTCAATTATATACAGCTATTCGACAAAATAATGGAAACACTTGACGAAAGTGGGACTTATTTTAACTGTGCGTGGTAACACTGAGCACTTCGTAAATCAACCGTCACGTGTTTGTTGCAGGTAGGATATACTATGCACTAATAGTAGAGTGAGGCAGTGTGGTAGTGGACGATGTACAGGTGTGGTGAGTGACAGGCATGTTCGACTTGACGGACAATTTCCACCTCCTTCGTCTCTACCTGAGCTGAAGGCTGTGCTGCAAGAAGAATGGCTCCAAATTCCACTCACCACCATTCAGGACTTGTATCGGTCTATTCTGTCCAGAATCCAAGCAGTATTGCATGCTAAAGATGGACCAACACTGTATTAATACAAAATGTTCCGACTTCCACATATTTCCATTATTTTGTCCAATACCTGGATATTTTAACGAACGGTTGCTGTACTTTTTTATCAGTAAAAGAGACTGTCATTGCTCGGTTAGACGCCAGTGATTACGTTTATCATCTGTACTCATACGGAAAGTCTTCTTATTCGTACCTATTCCTACCCACATTTACTTCAGAGAATGTCTGGGAACCCCTACTTCCTTTAGGGAGTCCCTTGCGAATCCATTTGATAATATTGGATAGAACAGGTTTCAAGTCTTTAAGGGTATCATGAGCCTGTTCTACTATTATATTAGTATTGGAATTATCAAGCTTTAGAATTCGTCTTCTCACTTTTGGTAGCCAATAGCGCCAAAATAAAGTATTTGTACACCCTCGACAATTTATACTTTTTTTTTTTATTTTCATGTCCAAAATTTCGTGAGGTTGGTATGTTGGTGTTGTTTTGCAACATCCTGTTTTGCGCGATATATCGTGTCACGTAGCTTCCACTGATAAGGCATGATTACAGAAAAAAATACAGAGAAATGGTAACGCAAAGCGGCTACATATATTAGACCTGATTTTACCCACTCATAACCAATCGAAATCTCTTGAAGGGGCACGGGTCATGATTGTTGTGGCTAACAAGCTTTTCTTGATCTGAGGAAGCATATATAAGCGAATGTATTACGGAAAATTAAAACACCGTTATTTAAAATGTATTTACGAGAATGGCCTCATTGTTTCAAGAAATTTAAGATAGTTACACTTTGGAATCACCTATCTATTTCTTTATTTAAATCGAGACAACCAGACCAGTCTCGGTTTCAGTGCTAGTCTACAGTTTCGATTGCGAAACCATCAACATGTGATTCGACTCACTCTACTTCTTATAGTCTAATCGTTGGGGAATCGAAACTTGCATCCTTGGAATTCAATCAGCACTTCCTTTCACTTGTGTGTGAGAAGATTCCTATATTTGGGCTGATACATGGAGTAGTTTCAGTGGAAACTACTTCTATAGCTTATCTAGCTAAAAGAACTTCGCACCTTGGGAATAATTTTGAACACCAATAAGCTTTTTCTAGCTCAAGTACTCTAGGCACGATGTTTTGGATTCCGCAGTGTGGCGTTTGTCCGTCTGTCTCTCACAAACCAACTATTTTATCGATATTAATAGAGGAAAGTTTTATTTTGTATCTGTGTTACTTGGCCCTTTCATTTCTTTACGAATTGAATCAATGCCTGTTTTGCCTATTTGTGGATTTCTTTCCATTGACCCATCATTTTTTGTAGAAAATATCATAGACAGAGGATTTCATTTTCTTATTCTGTTTATCATGTGTAAACCGTCTGGAAATATCCTTAACTATGATGTTTTCAAAAATCCATTTGGTTACATTGTGTTTCTGTCTTTTTTGTTAAGTATAGCAAGTGATGAACCTGCTATATTTTTTTTGCCAACTATTTTAGCTATTCGAAAGCGGCAGATCCTTTCAGGCCTTCTCCATTTTTATGTTTCTCCTAGCCACGATTGGACTGAATACACAGATGTTTGTGTAGAATCTATCTCGCACTATTTGTTTCTGGAAGCTTGTGGAATTTTGTTCTTTTAATTTTTATTTCCTAAGAAACATTTTTGTGTATAATATTTGATTTACAAGGAGTTGATTAGCTCCCATGGTGTTTAAGCTGTTTTTGTGTTTCTATATATTAAACCACCCCTATATTTTAGGGAAGGTTTGCCAAGTTCCTGTTGGGAGTATTAATTGTTTGCTCCAGGCAGGAATGGAGTTAATGTTTCTAGGGATTTTGCTGTCTTAGCTACGTTTTTATTGAACATAGAAGTTAAGTTGAATAGTGTAGGTAGACTACTAATTACGAAATATTTCAGTGTTTATTATTAGAGTATAATTTTTATAGAGAGCATAGGTTTTGTACCGTATATATGGAACTAACTACAGGTGCCACTCGCAGACATATCTAATTTCTTATCTAATTTTATAGAAATTGACATGCACCTTCCGAACCGCACCCGATACGTCTAAAGTATGCCCTTCTTATATATCAAGATCTTAATTTACGTTTGAAAGTTATTTTGTAATATTTCTCGCATAAGATGCTTGCAAAATGAATTTGCAACTTTACAAGGGCTCATGAAGCGCACTTTCTCTGAAATTTGCTATAGAAAAGTACTTCTAGAACTGTGTATCAAGTGTTGATTTTTCGATTTGTAAGAGCTACATTCGATTCGAAAATAATGGAATAGGATGAACTGTATAAGTCCACATTTGTTTATACTAAACATTACAATCCCACATTTGTACCATATTTGAGAGCATGCATAGAACATTATTAAAATATTATCAAGTATGTGTTTGACATTTATTTTTCATACATGTATGCAAAGTATTGTGCTAGGAAAATTATAGGGAGGCTGAGCCCCCCTAGCCCCCTTTGACTACGGGCCTGGGTATAATTACTTTGAACGTAGAACAGATTAGAACAAAAACGTCTTGTGGTTTATACGAACAATAACACCCAAGAGTGCAATATATAAAAAATCCGACAAATTCTGATGACAGGAGAAAACGATCATTTCAGCAATTTTCAAAATGGCGGCTCCGGAAACATATAAGTGTGAGATTTTAATTTCCTTGAGTTAAAAGTCTGTTTTAGGACTCATTTTCTGAGCGAATTTTGGATCTTCTGTTATGTATTATGTATTACATGATTTCTCTTGGCCCAAATAAATGATAATGATAACCACCCTTCACAATTGGCGGCCTGAAGGCCGGAATAGGGGGTGGGGTCTGCAAAAAGCATATTTATAAAGTAGATCATATGAATTATCAAATGAAAGGATTTTCCAACTGAATATGAATTATTTTCTTCAAAAAAGGATATAAGTACTAAATTTATAGTAAAAAAGAAACTACTTAGGAACCACAATGTCGGCAATTTCTGCTCGAAAATTGGTCAATGATTTTTGCTCTTTGATTTTCTTAAAACAGTCATTGGGTTGAGAGGAAAAAAAATAACTTCAAAACCAGCGCAGTGTTACTTGTCTTGGCCCTAAACAAATGCTAATTATAGTTGTTATATGCCAACAAACAAAAGTAAAAATAGAAGATGGACAAAGAAAGTAGAGCAAAGGAAGAAACAAAGGTAAATAGTTGAGAAGGCCAAAGTTTACCCCCGGCAGTACAGTTACTGTAATTGGTAAGGTAAGGTGCGGTAAAAAGAAAACTAGGTAAACTTTATTTTGTATGGGCCATTCTAGCAACTTTTGACTTCGGCCCGTCACAATTATTCGTCACGTTCTAGCTATACTACACAATCACAAATATCCATGCCCCATCCGGGATTCGAACCCGGGACCTTCGAGTCGCTGACTTAGCGCACTAACCCACACGGCTACCTGGTCGGATGATAAGGTGTGGTAGTCACAAAGAGAAATAAAATATTAAACAGGAGATGGCAACTTCATTTTCATGAAAGAAGGTGAAGCTTTCAATCTATAATTACCCAAGCAAGCGAGATAAATATCTGAGCTCATGTCAAATCAGGAGGAAATAGATTCCGAGCTTGTCATATACTGCATGTATCTGCTGAAAGGCAGTAAGAGTAAAAGCCCCTGCGAATGATATATTTTAATTTTCTTGGTTCATGTTCGTGATATCACGTGAAATTTCGATGTTTTAAACAAGTTCTGGAAACAAATCAAGAATACTTAACGTTACAAAACTGGCAGAGGGGCATGTAGAATTTTCTGAGTAGTGTTCTGCATTATTAGGACTTCGGGCTTTCAACAGCTGTGTTCCTACAAGTGGTTTCAAAGCGAAAGGGAAAGTTATTGCTCTCTCAGAAGTATGAGTCCTATCTCACAGCTTTCCAAAAACTAGGAACATCTTCGAGCCTTGATGACGCAATGACTGCACCTTTGAAAAGTTTATAATATATGTTCTTTATGAAACAAGTTAATGTTCTTTTATGGTTCAAGTTGGGTTACTTACAGTGAACAGCATTTGCTGAGTAAACAGATTGGACGCTTACACCTAGAGGCAAACGTACATTTCTTTTTGCGACTACTGTCAAATATCTCTTTAGTTTATCAAATAAAGAGGTGGAATTATCAGGCTTGGATTTAGAGGTTGGTTAGGACAAGGCTTTAAGAAAATCTAAACCTTTGGAAGGGCCACTGTTGGACAGAAAACAAAAAACCTAGTTCGGTGGACTCCCTGCAAAATCCTTCCACCGGTTGTAGCAGTTGTACTACGTTGCAGCAAAGCAGACACTAGATGAAGAAACAGATGGATGCTTCAATATGTTTACTGTAATGGAAGAACTTTTTAACAATGAAATCGATAGTGATTCTGACAATTATGATGATGTGGATGAATGATTTGCTGAATACTGTGCAGGTATATTTGCGTATATTTTCTCCAAAAGAGTAACATAATGGTTTTTTTTTTTTTGCAAAGAAGAAAACTGGTTAAATTTTAAGAACACTGAAATATTGTTCCATAAAATAATTTTCGTGAACAGTTTTTACTACAAATGACCGCCATTTTGGTTCTTAGCAGTTTAATATTTGCTATAACTTTGAAATAAATAAAATTCTTTTCTCAAGATCCTTTTCTCTGAAAAATCTTTTCATTTGATACCCATTATGATCTCCATAACTTCACACTTTTGGACATCCGGGTACCCAATTTTGGGGAGAGGCTCTCGTATAATTACCATTTCTTTGTGGCAAGACAAGTAATAGAGTGCCAGGTTTGAAGTTCCAGTGAGTTTTAAAGTTTTCTTTCTCAACGCAAGGGCTTTTATGAGAAGAAGAGCAGAGAAAAGCCTTTGGCCAACTTTCGACCAAAAATGACCGCTGTTTTTTCCTTGCAAAACCAGTTTATTTTTTTGTAAACAGGACTATTACTTTTATTTAGACTATAAGGAATAAATTGATCCCCAAGGAGAAGGAGGGTGCACGTGGAGCACACTGGCTTCTGGACTATAATGATCTATTGATACCAGCTTATATTGGGGGGTTATTCGACGGACATATTCCGACAGTTCCCGTGAACGGATTTTGAGTTGGTTATTGGAGAAGGGATACTGATTTGCTGTATACAAAAATTTCTTTTCTACTTATTTCTGCTGGGTATAACACCACATTTCCCTATTTCTTCTGGACTTTCTTTTATCTCCATCTTTTATTCCATGCTTTTGCAGAGTTTATATCTTTCAGCATTATTGTATTTTTTCTTTCTTTCCTTTTTTTTTTGCTTCCAAACGACGATGGACGATAGCGGGTTAATATGATTAAAATGTGTTAATTAATTTAATAATAAATACTCATGTTTAGTGCAATTTAAGTCGTTTTCTAGGACTACTACGTACGTGCATACTACAAGAACATAAAAATCTCTTAAAAATAATTCTTTGAAAATATCTTACCATCTTTATAACCAAATGTTACTGCGGAGAAATATTAGTAGCAACAATTCCTTACCTATAATAAATTTATTGCGTTATAATACTCTAACAACAATGATGGAAAATTTACGTATTATAGAATATTTTTGTGTTTGATGCCGCTTGTAATTTATGATCATCGAATTTATTAAAAAATACTACATTTTGTTATTTCCGCATATAAGACTTTACCCAAAGTATGGACATAGTGCGTATGTTCGGATCTTCTAACTGAAATATTCGAAGAACAACACACAAGACACCATAGAAATTATATTTTCATTAACTGCAATTAACCGAAAAGTTGATAAATTAGTCCATCCAGTATTCCTGTGTTGTTAGTCGATGCACTATTGACTTACGAAGGAAGCTTATTGAACTTCGGAAGAGAATTTCAGTTCAGGCATTCGAAAAATAAAGTATTTGTATCGTTCATCAACCGCCGGGCCTCGATCCAATACCTGACGAGCTCCTATCTGATTTGGACGCATCGAGTCTTCAGTTTTGAACGATTATAGCTTTGTCAAACAATATTTTTAATACTCATCTAATTTTACACACTAGATAATATTCAAATTTCATGATTTTGAATCCGTAAATATAATTTACTGGTCCCTATAAACAATCTGCGAGTTTTAGTAGGAAAATTAAAAGAATTTTGAAGAAAAAACGTAAAGTTTTTCTAGGTTCCCATCAGCTCCTAATTATCGTATCGGAATGGTTTTGAGTGGATGTGAAAGCTTATAGACCCCAGATTGAAACTAATTTAAAATAAATGACTTGCGACAAGCGAACTGCAGATAGCATTGTTATGATCGATTTGGTAATCATGAAGTCATGTACGATTTGTTTCGCAGAATTGACGTCACAAACCGTTTTCATATATGCAAAATTAAACTGTAAGAGACTCTCTGATATTTCTGTTCAAGTAACTGGTTTGATACTGCAATGACTCGGATGTAGATTTAAAGTGGGAGAAAAAATGATCAATGTACTTTCAGAAAAGAGCAAATTTAATATATGCCATAGGCTTTAATTATTGAAATAAGGCTCTCGGAACGAAAATGTCACATTGAGACTTGCATGTAGTATACAAGTTGGTTTGCTTGTAATAATTGGAAGGTGACAGCTATGTTACAGGTGGGTATAATTTTAGCTTTTGTCAGGATTTATTTTTTCTGGACTGGATCTATAATAAGTTCACAATTTAGTTCAATGAAATAATATTATTTATATACTAGATTATTCACTAATATATTAGGTTAGTTTATTTTCCGACTAAAGTGCCCAATGGATACTAAGGTAAAGCCTTGCCGTGTAGTGTAGAAATGTGTTCAAGTACCGCACGTGATTACTATCGTTTCGATTGTCAGCAATAGTAGGTAGATACACTCCGTAATGTACTTTCACTAGCAAAGCAGCTTTGTACGTTAGGTATAAGGCTTTGATTACAGAGGAATACAGGATTGGAGCCTAAAATTTGTTCCATAAAAGGACTACAGCAATCATTTCTTGCCCTTGTAGAATGTGCATAACCGAGAAATGGCGTGCTAATAATTTGAACCCCATGATAACAAGGTATGGGGTACGGTAATAAGACAAGTCACTCCAATACTATAATCAAGGGTTCCATCACCTCGTATTAAAGTATTGATAGGAAGATTTAAAGGAACTTACATGGGGGTTTGCGATACAGAGTAAGTACGCTAGTACGTACTTGAGTTTGGAAAGATGCAATTGAATGAATGGTAGAAATAGGAAGAAACATGTTACTCTTTATTGACAGGTAATTTTACTGTACACCAAGAAGAAAAAAGTAAGTGAAAGATTAAAGCGTATATCTAAGACAAAACTCGATATCAAAAGCATGCCATTTATTTGCAATGTGTTAATAATACAGGGTGATTACAAATGATTCGTCGGGTTTCGTGAGTTTATTTAAAAAGAAAAAGAAAAGACTAACACACTTACAGTGAAACATCATACCTCAAAATGATCAGAAACTGTCTCAAGTTTTAATGCGTAATTTCTAATTCGTGTAACTTTCACGATTAGCGACAGATGGCAGCATCATCACAAATGCTCTATGTAGCTTCCTTTGGTCACACGACACACATCTAAACGGTAGTCCAATTCGGCCCAAAACGCGTTCTGGGATAGCGGAAGTGATTGGGAAGTGAGTGAGCGCCTGTTTATACTATGACTCATCTGTCTGTCATTCAGTGTATGACGGATGATGATCAGTATGAAATAATGGATGAATAAATTATTAATTTTTCCTATTTTTATTGTAAAACATTATTATTAGGTTCGTAATGTGCAAAATTATAACAGAGTTTTGACATTTAATTAGGCTTTTTCTTAACACCTCCCGGCGTTCTGCCGGCCCGTTTATGTCGGATATGCAAGACTCTAATGTAGTTATTTTGATTCCGAATTCCTACAATCAAAATAAAAAAGCAACAAAAAACTAATTTTTTCTTTACTTTTCAGTGCGTTTTATGTCGGTTTAACGTTTTTTTTTTAAAAAAAAACGTAAGTTGCCTTTTAGTCCGTATATATTATTCTCAAATGCCCCTCCCCCACATATGAGGTTTCTGCGAGAAACAGGCATACATGAGAGACCTCTGTCTTTTATTATGGTTATGTAAATCTTAAAGAAAATGAAACTTACAACCGCGACCAAAAGGTGGCGGTCAAAGCCTTATAGAGAATTATGAGAATATTTAGACAAACTACAGGTTCTTCTAGTGCCTTTTGCATCGCATTTGATTTTATGTAATGCAGAAGTCTTCTTAAAGCATATCTGTATCGCATAATTATTTCTAAGTAGAAAATACAGCTTGCTTCCTTGTTTTACTACCAGGACCGGATTTATGCGACTATCATGACTATCAGCGCCCCGATCCTTCCCCCGTCACATCTTCCGTCCTTTTCCCCTTCCAACGTAGACATTATAAAGTCAGTTATATCGGAATGGGTCACCCGGGTCAAAGGTGATGATGTTTGGCACTCCCCCTACATGGTCCTTAATGTTTTTTTTTTTTGCCGAAAATGTTTTTGTCTCACCTTTTAAATAATTATTTCTAATTTTTTCTTGTAAAGTGCGCCCCTTTTCGCCCCTAGGCCCAGGCCTAGTGGTAAATGCGACCCTGTCTAGCACAAATATTTACCACAATTAACCTTTACTCACTAGATGATATACTAAAGATTGGGAATAAAACAGTACTTCACTCAAACTCATGTTAAGCTCTCAATAACATTTTGCTCTGAAAATTTCTTTGTATTTGCTAGATTATATTGGAATAGAATTAAAGATTTTATAACAATATGTGTTCATTATTTTGCTAGTGGTTTCTCAGTCGTGTATACAAAAGATTTTTTAATTGAATAATGCCCCGGGAATGAAAAGAATGAATGAAAATTTTCTGGATTAAAAACAGTGCAAATTAGTTTAAAATGAGTAGAGACAATAGAATTTCGTGAGTGGAAATGTTAAAAATTCGTGAGTGAAAATGTGAAAAGTTCGTGAGTAGAAGGTTAAATTTCGTGAGTACAAGGGTAAATTTCGTGAGTACCTAAAAACTAATTTTTTTTTTTGCAGTGACAATTTAAAACTGTAGACATAAACTTTGTACAATTTATTCAAGTTTTTCACAAACTTATGCCATATTTGCAAAGATTTTAATAACATTTTAATAAGCAAATGTACAAACAACTATGAAGGAATTTATTTCTTAATCATTTAGTTGAATTTTTGTGGTCGTATAATGAAAACAGCTCCAAATTTGTCGTGGTCAGATTTGTTCAATTGTTCGTCAGCACACAGTGTACTGATAGCAATTCCTCACAGTGTACACTTGAAAATTTTCTTTGGTCTGTCCGATAGTGAGATTTTTTTGAGGAATGATATTTCACGTGTTCAACTTGTTTTCACAAAGCCTTTCATCGCGAATACCGCCAAACGCACACAATGAATAGCCTTGTGATAACGTAGTTCGTATTTTTCAGCTACATGACAAACCGTGTTCGTAAATGTGCTACCATGAATGGAGGATAAAGTATACTACATTCTAACATTCTCTGTGCTACACGAATCCGATGATAGGTTTTTGAAGACGAATTGTATTTTTTCTGATTGTTTAGGGATTATTTTCGTGAATGAATCATTAAAAATGTATAATTTCTTGAGTAGTACTCAGAATTCGTGGATGGAAGCAAAATGTCCAAATTTCGCGAGTATTTCGTAAGTTATAAAGAACATTTTCACAAAATGTTAACAGTCATGTACCTACCCCATGCAATTTCGTGAGTGTAAAATTTTCGCGAACTCGCGGGTCGCGTAATTCTACTGTCTCTGATAATGAGAAAACTGTTGTCTAACTGTCCGGAATATTGTTTCAGATGGTAGACTTCGTCAGCCAAATAAAGTGGATCAAAGTTGTTTATTGATCAGGACAATATATTCACAAAGATCTGATAACTATTAAATTTTCTTATGAATTTAAATTCTAGAAAACATAAGTATTGCGTGCAGATGTAAGAGGCTGGAGCCAGCGGTGTGCTCTAAATAATTTAGCAAGGGGATCGCATGAAAAAGCACAGAACACATTTTCCCACAATACCTATCTGGCTTAGATCGCTAAAAATATCCTTCCTTCACAAGTCACTAAACGCACAGGAAAATCACCAAATACACAATCATACGCGACCATTACTCACGGTACTGTATCGTCATTATACTTACGAATGGACACTTTGTGAATGACATATTGAACATGTTTTAATTAGATAAGTACGTTAATTTAACTTTCCTCCCGCCAGCAATTTTAACAAAGGGCTGGAAGCTAATATAAATATTTAAAAAAGAGATCGCGCGAGACCCTTCCAGCGCACCCCTGGTTAGGGTCTTATTGTAAAATATGAAAGGTATTAGAATAAACTCTCCAACTTTATGTGGAAGGCAAAACTAACCTGAGAATTCACAAAGTGTGAAACAAGTTATCTGGATTTGAGCTAAAAATATTAATCTATATGACTATAGTTTAGTGGTCAGGATAAGAATTCTTTAATCAGATTCAAAATCTTTATTCAGAATTAAGTGATCTTAGCTATCTGAGTACAAAATCAAAAGTAAGCTTCAGAAAATTAATTGAAGCGGCCAACATATCTTACTTCTTCCATATCGACTGGCAACTAGGTTTGCCTCTGACGGAGTTGACTGGAGTCGAGTTACTGTACGATAGTTACGTGAAGTATACAATATAGATTCTGGGAGATTAAGAGTGCATAAAATCACTCGAGGGGAAACAGTACTTGTGAGGCTTGGCTTAGTGTCGCTATCACTTAAATCCATGTGAAGTTCGACTTACTTGGGGTCGCTCTCACTTAAATCCATGTGAAGCTTGACTTGGGAT
>JAGDQP010028358.1:4885-24217 GCA_022664845.1 Lepisma saccharinum | reverse complement strand
GCTTGGAGCACATCAGGTTCACTGGAAAGCCACTTCCGTAGTTCGAATTAGAAGTTGGATTAGCTGCTGTTGGAGCTCTATAGCTTCGGCAACACTGTAACAACCACTCAGATAATCGTCCATGCAGAAGTCCCTTTGCACGACCTTCGTCCACGACCAGCTGCTGCAAACACCTTGTGGCTAAAAAACTGGCTGAGGAAATCCCATATGTCACCGTCAGCAACCGGTAATCTCGTATAGGAGCAACTGGGGAGTCTCTCCACACAATTCTTTGATAGTCAACGTCCTCGTGATGCACCAGCACGGCCCGGTACATTTTCGCGATGTCCGCAAAATCGCACTAGGAGCGGGAAAATATCATCTTGTATCTTGGCCCCGACCAAAAATTTGTCATTTAGGAACACACCAGAGGTTGTTTTAGCGCTCTCGTCAAATACCACTCGAACTTTAGTAGTACAACTGGACGGTTTGAGGATAGCGTGATGCGGCAAGTAACAACTCTTTTCGGGAACCACGTATTTTTCACTAGGAGGGACGACTTCCATGTGTCCCAGCCTCAGATATTCTTCCATAAATTCACTGTATTGTTGCTGCAATTGGGGCTGTTTTGATAGCTTACGTTCGGTAGTTAACAGCCTTTTAGTAGCAATATCGCGCGAATTACCCAATGCAGCGGCGTTATCCTTGAAGGGTAGGCTGACCACATGTCTTCCATGTAAGTCCCGGCTGTGAGTAGCTGAAAAATGCTGTTCGCACTGTTTCTCATCATTTGATAGGAATGTCTTGCTGGAAGCTCCTCTAGTTCCCAGAATTTACGAAGAGTTTCGTCCACTTCACACGACGCGAAATGACGCCACGGTTAATTGCCACTTGTGGAGGCTACGGTACCAGACAGTACCCAGCCTAGAACCGTCTCTAAAGCGGTGAGTGTTCCTGGTGGTCCTACACGTTGTCCGCTGCGCATAAGCAATGGAAATACGTCGGCACCTAAAGTATATCAATGGGACCTACCACATTGAAAGTGGGAGCCGCTAGCTTAATCCCCTTCAAATGTTCCCAATACGCGGCATTTTGGCATGATCGCTTCGGGAGGTCACATGTCACTTTCGGCACTACAATGGCTCGGGTCTCAAAGACTTCATTCGCATCACCCAGAGGCTGAAACTGTAGCTCCACCATTGCATTTGCATGCAGTACCTGCGCCGACACCCGCTATTCCGGAAATTACTACACTAGATCTCAGTTTTCGTAACCCAAGCTTTTGGATACAATTTTCACTTACGAAGGTTGATTCTGACGCGCAATCCAGCAATGATCGGAATGGATAGTATATTTCGTTTCTCCCTTTCACCTTTATAATAGCAGTACACAACAAAACTGGAGAAACACTAGTTTCCGAACTAACATGTGAGGCACTACTTTGTTCATATGCACATATTGATGGTCCTCCGCCGAGTTGGTTAAGAATATGCTTGTGAAGTGTGAACAATCTGAGAGAGAGTCAGAAGTTTCTTCTCTGTTTTTTTTTTTTTTTTTATCTTTCATCTTGTGTGAACATTTTGTGTGTGATAACTAATAAACTATGGATGTCCTGGTGATTAAGAAGAGAACATTAAAAGCAAAAATTACGCGCGAGGAAAAAGCCGTTAGCATCTTGGCGGGAACAGATACTAGTGCTGTTATCGTGCATCAGGGAAAAGTCAGTGAGTTACAGCGAGACTGTGCCCAGTTACTGGACGACATCGCGGCCGTTTCAACGGACGAACAATTTGAAAAGGAAGAGGAGGAATTAGCGGATTTGGATAAGAGACTAGTGCAGTTGAGTGTACAATTAATGAACTTACAAGTATCCAAATCCTCCTCCCTCTCCACCCCAGAAGTGCAAGTGAGTGATGTAAAACTTCCTAAGCTACAACTACCCACCTTCACGGGAAATTTGTATGAGTGGCTTTCTTTTCATGACCTTTTTATCGCACCCATTCACAGTAATAATAAATTGTCAGGAGCCCAGAAGCTATATTATTTAGAAACCTCACTCAAAGGGGAACCCGTGCAACTTCTTCAGGCCATGCAAATAACGGACAGAAACTACAAAGAGGCCTGTGTGCTCGTTATCATAATAAGCGAGAAATGGTGAGTGCAATTTTGAAACGATTAATTACACAACACTCCCTCCAACAAGAATCTGCTACCGACTTACGTAAATTAATAGACACGACAATGGAATGCACTAGGTCGCTCCAGGTTTTGGAACAGCCAATCCAACACTAGAATGATGCGATTTTAGTGTATCCCATAGCAGATAAAGTAGACAGTGAAACTCGAAGACAGTGGGAACTGTCGCTAAAATCAACAGAACAGCCATCTTTCGCGCAGCTTGCTGAATTTTTGGACAATAGAGCCCGCGCCCTCGCAGTTTCAACCAGTGTCAAACCGAAACATCGCACCAGCGGTGAATCAGCCAAATTTCGAGACAAGAAAAGCACGTCTTCTCACCTTACAGTGTCGCAACGGTCTCAAATTTTATGTGAAATATGCAACGTGAATCATCCCATTTACAAGTGCACAGAGTGTTTGAAACTTTCAGTGGCGGACCGTGTTGCCAATCGAAGGTTTTCCGTTTTGCACATAAATAATTAACACTAACAACGTGAATTAAACTTAAAAAACTACTTTATTTTAAAATGTATACTGCATTAATCGAAGGTGATTAAAGAGCAGCTCACAAACACTTAAGCACAAATTACGTATAGAACCGAATTTCTTACGTCTTTCTCACATACGTATACACACAACACTGCTTCTCTCTTTCAGAGAAGGACGGAGGAACTTTCCCTTTTTTTTACAAATGTTTTTTTTCACCCCCAGTTCAGAGGGTTGACAACTGACCAACAACGTTCATCTGTTGGGGTGGGAGGAACTACTACCAAACATTCTTTGGCCTGCAGAGGCAAAGTCTCCAACATTGAACGTTATCGATCTCTTAGGAACCGATGCAATCAGGTTGTGAGAAATGCCAAGAAACGTTTTGCATCTAGCCTGCTTAATGTAGGTGGAAACCCTCGGGTGCTCTGGAATAAATTAAAAACACTGGGGGTGGGGCAAAAACTAGATATTGACCCTACTCAATACTGTTCATTAGAGGATTTAAACCGTCATTTCACTGAGGTCCCGTTTATTGATAGAATTGTTAAAACTCAAACTATTAATTCAACTTTGAGGCGCCAGGTGGATGGGGACAAATTGATTTCACGGTGGTTAGTCCAAGTCAGGTGGCAAGGACTATTCTGAAAATCAAGTCGAATGTAGGTGCTGATCAGATCTCAGCTAAATTTTTGAAACTAATCCTTCCTCCTATTCTGGCCTATGTTACTGACATCTATAATAGTTCAATCACTTATGGAAGTTTTCCATCAATTTGGAAACTAGCTATGGTACGCCCCCTTCCTAAAACTAGCAGTGTGACTTGGGCAACCGACTACCGTCCAATCAGCATTCTTCCGGCTTTATCGAAATCAATGGAATATATTGTTAAAGATCAGACCCACAGCTATCTTACATACAACAAACTATTAGAACCTCTTCAATCAGATTTTAGACCTAACCACAGTACCAATACTGCACTGGTACACGTAACAGAAGATTTTGGTTGGGCCATGGACCATAGACAAGCTACAATCCTAGTGCTGTTGGATTATAGCAAAGCTTTTCAATCTGTCGACTACGATATACTGATGGCTAAACTGAAAGCTTTCTTTAACTTCTCTAAATCAGCCATATCGTGGATTCGCTCCTACCTGGTTAATCGTGAAGAATTTGTTATGTCTCATAATAAATCCTCTTCTGTAACCTCAATCTCACGCGGTGTCCCTCACGGCAGTGTTTTAGGTCCTCTTTTGTTTGCTCTCTACATCAATGATATATCTGATGCCTTAACGTACTGCCGTTATCATCTCTATGTCGATGACCTTCATAGCATCTCTCAACCTCGCCATCGGAGTTGCATCAAGCAATAAATAAAGCGAATCATGATTTAGATAGTTTCGGGAGATGGTCACTAAGACATGGTATGAGCATCAACCCAAGAAAATCCCAAGCTACGCTCTTAGCTTCTAAGCATATTCGTGGCAATATTGACTGTGAAACGTTACCCCCCTTAATTATAGACAACACCCATTGTTCCAGCGCACAGTCAAAGATCTGGGTTTAATACTGGATCATAACTTATCCTGGATAGATCATGTTAACCACATAAGTAGCAAAGCTTTTGCATCTTTGTATTCATTACGTCGCATAAAAATATTACCAGTGCCGGTTGGAATCTCTCTCTAGGATGTTGGTACTATCACACCTGGACTATGGGGATGTAGTTTACTCTGACCTTTCGAACGAGCTAGCCAGACGACTGCAACATGTCCAAAATGCTCGCGTTCGTTTTATCTTTGTCCTAAGATACTTTGATCATCTTTCGCCTTACTTTAATAAGTTAGGATGGCTCCGCTTACATGATCGCCCACAAGCTTATGCTCCTATACAAAGTGCTCAAAAACAATGATCCTATCTTTTATCACGCTTCCAGCAATTATGCGATTTTCATAAATTTAACACAAGATCTCGCAAAACTTCCCTTCTTTCAATTCCGCGGCATAAATCAAACTTTTTTTTTTGCTAAGTCTTTCACAGTCTCCTCTTGTAATCTTTGGAACAGCCTTCCCCACTCGATCAGGAACATGGATTCACTGGCAATGTACCGGAAAAGTGTTGAGACACTGTTTAATAATTAGATGTCTCACCAGGCAATGAATCGAGCAATCAACCTGTTTTTATATACATCATTTGAACTTTGTTTTCCCCCTTTCTATTATTATTCTTATAATAATTGAAAAAGTTTTGAGAAACTGTTCAATAATTAGATGCTCCACCAGGCAATGAATTGAGCAAGGTCTGCTTCAGGATTTTATATACATCAATACAACTACGCCTTTTTACCCCTCCTATTACTATTTTATTACAATGATATTCTAAAGTAGAGAACTGTGATATATATAGGTATGTGTGTGTGTGTATTTTTGTGTTTTAGTTGTGATGTACTATGTTTATTGCTTCTGCTATGTATTATGATTATATTATTTGCACTAAAAAAAGAGCGTGTGCTATGTATATTTATGGTTGAGTGGAAGAAAAGGTTTTGTGACCTTAACTCCGCCATAATAAATAAGACGAAATAAAAATAAATAAATAAAAACTACGCCGAACACAACTTCGTTATTATCATACGCTTCTTAATGCAGCAGTCAGTCAACATACAAGTCACAACAATTGCATAGCTGACATTAATAAATTTCAAGCAATACTACGCAAATTAGATCTGCAAAAGGCTAATCAATTTCAGCACAGCACAGATTTTGCAAAGTTAGGCATTACTGAACCACCAAATTTACAGTATTATATCATGGTACAAACCAGCAAAGAGAAGAGAATCATTAAACATTTCACAAACTTGCAAGGAACTACTTTTCACGGCAAAGATGTAGCACCAGAAATTATCGCCACCATTAAAAATAGATTTGATGTTACTGAAAATAATTCTCAGTTAAAATCCCTTTTCACACTGCTCACACCAGTAAGCCAGTAAACGGTTATAATTTAAATGCATACCGTATGATTACTTTAATCAATATTGATCAAAAAATTCTAATGAAGATTCTGTATACCAGATTAAGTGTAATAGTGTTTTCAGTATTAAATGAAAATCAAAGTGGTTGAACTTCTACAATATCGATCTATCAGCTCCTGTTAAACATAAAAGAATTTATACGTATACAAACAGTTATTAAAAAACCTAATGTAGCTCGTTTCAGTCTTGATTGTATCAGTGCTTTTGATAATGTTCATCACACATATATTACAGGTGTTTTTCAACTAATGGGCTTTCCGCTACCCTTTATAATTATAGACAACCATATTACATCATCGTACTCTCCAATTAATTATCAACAACTGGCTTACTCCTGGTTTTGCGTTAAAGCGCTCCTTAATTCAATGTGCACCAAAATCATAGTTAATTTTTAGCCTAGTACTAACTGCCATTTTAAATTATATAGCAGCAAATATCCAAGGTTGGACTTTTCAAAAAACTAATGTAAAATTATATGCATAACTCCCAGATCAACTCCAGTTTATCCTTCAACTTTTTCTACGATTAAGCAATACAGCAGGTCACTCAATCTCCAAAAATCACAATTAATGTCCTTATCTACACCATGTAATGTACCTAACAGTCCCATGTTTTCCTGTTGTACAGCAATTAAAAAATACTGGGGGTTTTTGGACCTCAAACTTGCGATTACAATTTACAACCGCCAAACAACTAGTGCAAACCACGATTAGTGTAACCAAAAAAATATTGTAATGTGTTTAGTACTATAAGATCTAGAGTTCAGTTTGCCAATATTTTTTTATATATAATAAATTAAATTATTATTTGCAAGTATTTCCACTCCCGATTACCTTATTAGCAGCCATAAATAAATATATAGGTTACTTTATTTGGTCTGGTAATCCATTAAGATTGAATCGTAACATTTGTATTTACCTCTTTCTCAAGGTGATCTCAATTTAAAACCTATCTACCTCGAAGCTCTTGCCCTTCAGCTTCATCGACTTACTGATACTATTACTGGCTATCCAAACTCTCTTAGTGGTAATTACTATGAAACCATTACATTCTTCTGTAAATATCATCCCTTGGAAATCATTGGCACAAGAAGTAGTGGAATCCCTTTCTACATATTACTTATACAATTCGTAGTTCACTTGATGCCACCAACTGGACGGTTATACATTGGTACATGTATTTGTTTAATACTTATTTTTACCCTCAACATGTTGATCTCTTTACCAAAGCTCATTGTCATCAGGCTATTATGAGGCAAAATCTCCATTATGTATCTTCATATCCGTCAGCAACCAAGATCTGTATCGTATGATACGTAATATCATCCCAACCAGAGAAAAGTGCACTCAAATACATATAATACATAATTCTATTTGTCCTGAATGCCGTCAAGTAGACAACTTGCTCCATTAACTCACACAGTGCAATAAATATAACAATATTATCTGCTATGTACAAAGTAGAATCAATTTTCTAGTAAATCAAACTACGCCACAATTTCTGTTTCTCCAACATTTGTGCACATCCTACAATAAAACCAAACGTAAACTTTATTCTTGGCTTTTCCTTCTGGTAATACAACAAGTCTCCCTTTCAGTTCCTCTCGTCACACACAAACTCTATTATGAACTTCAAATATATAATCGTAATCAGAAAAATATTTTCACATCATATTTAGGCCTTTTTGCGCATGTATAATGCATTTAAAATCATAAACGTAAATATTGTCCACCTTCTATGTTAATTTGCACGTAAATAGGTGTTACTTCCGATCATGGTAGCCATTTTAACTAGTTAATCTCTTTATGTTGTTGTTCTATAAAGTTCCATCTTGTTTCAAATATGTCTCTGTTATGTCTATTTATTTATAAGTTACCTACAACACAATCAGTTTAGAGTGAATTGGTTACCTATATCTGAATACCTCTATATTTTATGTTTTATAGGTTCTTTTGTATATACTTTTTGTCCATAATATCGATTATTTTTCTTTTTTAAGTGTATCTGTTGTTACTAATTGAGTTTATGATTTACTGTATCAATTATTGAACGTGGATCTTATCACTCATTGTGTACATCGCGTCTTCCTAATCTTATGTTTGTTTTGGCGTAGGTTCCGATCATGGTAGCCATTTCTGGGCTCCAATTAACTTCAATGGTAATAATATATATTACATACTATGTTTTGGTTATCTTCGTTCTATTCCTATTAATTTAAGTTAATGTTTGACATGTGATATATTTCATTCACAGAATTGTCACATTATATTTCCTTTTATGTTTGTACATAATTATGTATACTTATTGCCTATTAATTATTTGATTAAAAAAAAAAATATGTGGTAACACATTTTTTAAATTCAATACTTTAGTGTACAATGAAGACACAAAAGTTAAAGTAAAAATTACAAACTGAGATTTATTTCTGTATTTATCTGTAAAATACATGTTAACGATATCAATAGCATACTTATTAAAAGAAAACATTCCTCTTAAACTTCTGATTATATAATTGAATTAAGATACATACACTTACTGATTAAAGAGTACTCCATTATTGATAAAAAAAAAAATAATGTTTCCCACAATAATAAATTGAATCTTACATTAGCTCAACAGTCTAAGGACGGTATATTTACCAGGATTTCTATCTTCATAGCCGTACAGATGGAATAATGTAATTAGCATAAACACTAGACCATTACGAACTTAAAACTTTAAAGTAATGGTCAAGGTTTATAAAATCGCTGTCATGTAAAAGTTGAAAAACCAACAAACAACAAAGTGTCTGGCGTAAATCCAAAGAACCCAGTCAATGAATATCCTTCACGAGAACTGTCCAACAGAAACTGAATTTATTAATTGTAGTCGCCGTCTTAACAATTTCACGTCTTTATAATACGTCTCTCCTTCCGATTTAATATAAATTAATTAACAATTAACGCTACTTATTCTACCTATTTAGAAAATATCTTACAATATTGAAAACTATGTCATATCTAGTATCTTCTATAACTCACTGATTGTTACATTTATCACAGCATTAAAATCACAATATAAAATATCCGGAATATTATTTTCCAATAATTATAAAAAAGTAAAATCATATCATTGAATTAAATGCAAATAAAATACTCCAGCTATTATAAATACGTTGAAGAACAAAATCAAGTTAAAAGTGTCCTATCAGCGTACCAAATACGACAACTGCACTTATAACCTATTCACTCAATACACATGACGTTTACATGGATACAAAACAAATTAGGGATGTCAACGGCACCATCGCCTCGCACTGAGCAAAGCTGAACCCAAGCCGTGAGCCGATTGACATCCCTAATTCAAATATATTTTATTTTAGACCCCGATGTCATGTGCATCCGAAAATATGCATAACGAAACGCTACTACTTTCTAGTACAGTAGGGTCTTGTTTATCCGACATTGTATTATCCAACATACCATTGAAAAAAAAAAAAAACTTCAATTGGCATCAAGAACTGCAAATTGTGAACGTAGTCTATTTTTGTTACTCCCGACTCCACCGCGTGGCGCACCAGTCTACACTATGATTCATGCATGTGTCTGTCATTCAGTGCATGAAGGATGATGATCAGTATGAAATAACTGAAGAAGAAACTGTTACTTTTTCAGTGATAAAACATTATTATTAGGTTACTAATACATGTACAATTGTAACATAGTTTGACGTTTAATAGGCTTTTTCTTAACACCTCCCTATTATCCGACATTTTCGCTTCTCCGACGTTCTGCCGGCCCGTTTATATCGGATAAGCGAGACTCTACTGCGTATATCTGTTTACTTGAGATACAAAGAGTTCACTCAAAATGATTATTCCTTATACAATACACCTAGAGAAGCCGTTACCTTTAATTTAAAGCAGTTATGGCTTCGTTCAAGTCAATTATGTATTCTAGCTTTCCCGGGTACCGTACCCACATTTACAGGAAACAATAAACATGTTAGCACGTTATAGATGGAGAAAAAAGAGAGCAACAAGGAATCATATAAAATATAACTTTGCTTCTGAATTTGCAATCTACATTACGCAGCAGTTGTAAGCGGAATTTCTCACAAAATACTCATGTAAGTCCCATAATCATAACGTTTTCGTAAACACAATCAATATATATTAGTAGACCCACGTTGCCATTTAGAAAAATTAAGTGTTCCGTCGCTACACCACAGAGAATTGAGCAATACGATTAAATTCATCATAGTAATGCGTCGAACGTCTCTTCTACTGTATAATGAGTATGAATGGCATTTGTAACATTTAAGAGTGTAAAGTTATCATTCTATCTGCGAATTTCTGGTTTATAATATGCAACAGTTTCAAGTGTGATTTGTCCTCAGCGTGTCCGAGAGGTTAGCGCGCGGTCACAGCTTCAGTTCCCGTCGGGGTAGTGGTTCGGAGCCCACTTTGACAAAAACTGTAGGTCCCGTTCTTAGAAGCTCATCATCTCGTTTAAGACGTTAATAACAATTCAACCAATCAAGCGCGATTTCTTCAATTTTGTTCATATCAAACGCCTTTCAAACGATGTCACTTGACCCATGTCAGCCTGAGCCATAGTTGCCTAAAGACCTTAAAATAAATTCAAACTTGACCCATGCTCCCATTTACAAAATTCATCCTATTGCCGCTACACCACACATAATGGGGAAGAACGCTTACATTTATTACAATGACGGATCCTGCTCGGAATCAAAATTGACTTATTTTACGATTTAAAAGAAATCAATCGTTTACCACATAACCAGTATACCAACGATCATGCTAAACGTCAACCTTAATATGACCATTTTTCAAGCTCACCCGCCATCTGACAATACAGATATAGCTAACTTCGTTCTGTACGCGGACAGAAAACCTGAAACTGAATTCGCTGGATTGTTGCGGAAATTTTCTAAACGATGTATATGATCTTTCTATTCTTCTTCTGCTTTATTTTTATCCTCGCTGATGATGCTACGGAACACAATTAACTTTTACGAAGCCACAATGTCAGTGCCTTAATGCATAATCAATACCAAAATAATTGTATAGACATAATAATGTCACACAAAAGAGAAAATCACAAATTACCAAAATTAACGAATTGTTCATTTTCTAGAACTTATTGCCAATTTGTTCCTTGATATCTTTGTTCAACTTGCTTTCATTAAAATGACATTTATAAATTAAACAGTAAGCTCAAATAGCTGATGTAGTGCATCGACACAATACGATAAATAAGTTTAAAGCAGAAGCTATAACCAAAATAAATTCAATTAATTTTAAAGCTCTTAAAGGTACTTAATGATTCGTTAAATTTTAACGAGTGAAACTCAGCCTTGTGTGGTTTCTTGATCAATACATATGCTGATATAAATGCACAACAATATTTTTATGTAGAACATTTCACTTTTGATTACTATCTGATTTCCCGAATTACCCTAATCAGAAAACTTACACAAAATCAGCCTACTGTTCTTATTTATCATTTCAAACTACTGTGTTAATAATTAAATATCTTGTTAGTCACTGATTTCCCTGTCACTTTATAAAAAATAAATTTTCTCTTATCAAGAAATACATGAATTTTCAGAAGTCACAGATTTATGATTCTAATAGCTTCGTCATCTTCAATATAACAATTATATGGAAACGCACAATTATTTATCAAGGTCAACTGTATACAATGTATATCACTACATACAAAACAATCAGATACTTATATATTAACTTTTACAATCATTCAACATCTATAAATTTAGGCACTTATCATCACATTTTCAATTATTGCACAGTCCGCACGACTTTTTTTTAGAACTCTCAGAATTGTTGACTAGAGGAATGTGATGTGTTAAGAATTTATTGTTAATTATTTTCAACGTATACACTCGCGGGTATATGAATGTTTCTAGTTTAAAAAATGGAATGAAGGTACATTGAAACTGGTATTTTCAATCTTCACTGCGCTTCAGTTGTGTCGCTATCACCGTCTGTGTTATTTTCATCAAGAAATGAGAATCCATAAATCTGGAATTCAGAAAGAAGATTAATGTATGTAAAGCAACATACAGTATCGGTACTAAACATAATTCCTATTATCAATACATCCATCCCATTTCAAGGCAAGAGCTGGGAGGAGGAGGTCTAAGATACATACCGTCTAAGAAGTTAAACTACTTTGGTATTATGCATAACATGAAATACGTCAACTTTGAAAGTAATGCAGCAATAGAATCACACCCTAAGCAATTTATCACGAGCTCGAAATAAAGAAGGTAATTACGTTCATTATAAAACGCCAGATATATTAAGCAAAATAGTGCGATGTTATTAAGTTTTCATTATATTCATAAGACCCTATTTCACTCAGAAGCGAGCTTATTCTTTATACAGGATGGCCCTGAAGTAATGTCGTAAATTATTTACATCAAAAGAATAAAAAAACAAAGTTTTTTTTTTTTTTAAGATATTCAAAATTATGCGTAGTTTCGTTGCTACAGGAACTCAAAGTTTCGGTGGCATCGTCACAAATTACATCAAATCTCGACACATACTGAGGTAACCGCTGTCGGCTTAGCACATCACAATCGTAGTAGTACCCGATACATGCATACAAGGGAGTGTGCATAGGTTTCGCAACGTAAGAATGTTGTTATCAAGGAATCGAAGTTTAATAAGGCAAGCATAGAAATCACATTTACGCTGCATTCTCCAATTATAAAGCTAGCCTACATTGGTCTACTGGATACTACTCTGAAATGTTATTTGCTAAACCGACACGGCTTAATTCATTACTTTTCAAGATATGACGTCATTTGTAACGATGCAGCCTTAACTTAGAGCACCTGTAGTTTCGGAACTAGGCACAATTTTCAACATTTTTGTTTTGATGTGAATAATTACATCCCGAAGTTTGAGCCATTATATCACGGACACACTGTATACTAGGCATAAAAATTTCTCACGAACATTAAAAACAGTACCTTTTGTTAAGGCAATTGTTTCTTTGTAATGGATAATCCGAGTTACGGTAACTGGTTATATAAATAAAATAACTTTTTTTTTTTTAATTTTTCCTTTCTATCCAAACTGGAAACGCTACCCGCTACATTCGAAATACTCACCCTGCAGCTATGAACTCAAAAACACTGATTTTGACTAATATTCATACAGTTATCCACAAGTTATGATAAAAAAAAGCTTTTAATTATTATAATTTCATACGACTAAAAAATATGAAGTATGTGACTGTTTCTGCTCTCTATCTTTCCCACAATGATGGGAATACCTTTTCTACAGCCACACCACACACACACATACAAATGAAAGTCGCTCACAGCATGCGTGAAAAGTCAAACGACACATAATTTAGATTCATTAATAATCTCAAATTTGTGTTAGATTCTAGCATGCATAACTGTTTTAAGCAATACATGAAAATAATGTCATCATGGAAGTCCATAAGATTTGTAAACAAGTGTCTGTCAGTTTTTTAATGTATACTTATTAAAAAAATAATCATAAATAGAAGAACACTCAATTTTTAAATACGCTTTGTGAACCGTTTTAAAGGCAACATTTATTTGCTACCAAATGAAAACCTAAAGCTCCGAGAATGATCTCAAGAGGTCGCATATGCACTATTCCCAGTAGATCGATCAATATCTTAAAGAATACTTAACACAGGCATGAGAAACTGAACACTAACTACTTAGGTTCTCGGGAGTGAAATTACTCTTTTTTCTAAAGTTGAAAGATACAGCCAATTTTGCGTTAATATATATATATAATCATGTTATATTTTCGTAAACAATGACAAGTTACAATTTAATTAATATCAATTTTCAAGGTTGCCATAATCATGAGTTTTAGCACAAGAGTGACTGGCAACATCTTATCTCCTGATTATTTAATGTGTTTTATCAATAAATAATGTACAAATGTTAGTCAAGCTTTACTTTATTTTCCCTATCTACCTCTATTCAATTTTTTAGAATGATATAATGCCTAATTCATTGCTATTTTCATGTATGTATTGAATCTATGAATGAATGATTTTGATTGGAACTATTTAGTGTGCTTCTACGCATATAGCCATTATAATTCATTCTACTTCCAATTACAATAAATAACCTTAAAAAAAATGAGCTCAACTCAAATCATGTATATTTCTAAATAATAGGCTCAAGACATTTGTTAATTACAGGCGATATATGGGTTTTAATGTGTAACAATTTGTGAAAAAGAACTTAGTATAAAAATATCACACCACTCGCACTGAAACTGACTATTTGTCATCAAGTTCTCCAGTCGAGAACAAACACAATGACAACTTCTGGATAAATAAATTTGAACCAACAATAATTACAATTTTCCTTACTTACTTCATGCCTGAAAAAACCTACACATTTTGAAGTCGTAATTAGGATCAGGCTGGATCGTCGTATTTTCTAGATTAATTCACGATAAGATCCAATGATGAAATGGAGGTAACTTCCGATTTTTTCTGTACATCAAGCCTCTGTAGGTACAGATACAATTGATATTAAAGAGTGAAAAGTATGTGACTGGACCGGGGATCGAACCCGGGACCTTTGGGTTACCGTCCCAATGCGCTACCAACTGCGCCACCCAGTCGATCGGCAGCAAGAGTGGAAGGTGTGTGATTGGAAAGTGGGTCGACTGGGTGGCGCAGTTGGTAGCGCATTGGGACGGTAACCCGAAGGTCCCGCGTTCGATCCCCGGTTCAGTCACATACTTTTCACTCTTTAATATCACGATAAGAGTTTACAACTGTATAACGCAATAGCCTTTCGACCTCAACCAAAAGCTGAACCCGAGATTGTTCCACCGAAAGCCTCCCTCAACCTGGGAGCCTCAAGACACGATATTATTTATTGCAGTATTTCAGTATGTCTTTTTCTGTGGCGATAGGTACTGAACAAAAAAATTACGTTACTTGACAGATAAAAATGGAAACCCTCTTGGCATGCAGAGTAAAATGACAATAATCTGTTCGGAGAAAGAACTTTAAGAACTACACGCATTTAGCAGTTCACTGTCTCTCAAGGACGGCTCAGCGCCTTAATACCTTGAAAGGCGTTAAATGCTTCAAGGAAGAAAGTATTATAACTAAAGGATAAAAAAACTCTGAAGCAAAGCACAGAAAATGAAAAGAATGTTTGAAGACAAAAAGAAGTTTTACTTATTGCTTGTTAACACTTCATTAATGCATAGAAAAGTTTGCTTACAACATAAAACAGAATAATGAGCCTCGATTCCCCCACTTTAAAACCATTCACAAGGTCACTATCATTACAACTACCTTTCTCAGGACTAACAACAGACTCTACACACTACGCAAGCACTATTACACCCACAGGCCACATGCAACTACATGATACAATTCACAAAGAGCAAGAAGGTTCACCTTTGCATGAAATCACTCGCTGATCACATAGTTACATTCATGGTATTGTCTGATATTCTTGAGGCGCTACCTACGAATAAAATAATTTATTACTTCTCACAACACAAACCTTATAACAATAACTGATTATGCACAAACAAAATACAATACAATCATAGGCAAAATAAATAAATATTCAATACAAAAGAAAACAAAGATCGTTCAATGTCTCTATCTCAATCTTTTAGCAACATTGTGTATCCGTTGATACCAGTACTACCTATTATTTGCGTCATTTTGGAGTTAGATGCACCCAAATATTCCGAGGCATCGTCACAAATGATTCAGTATCTCAACAAATAGAGAGGTTGATACGCTTCCAAAAAGACAATTTTGACAGGCCACGGTACGGCGCAGCGCAGGAACGTGAAATTTTCATCACAGACGCTGTAGTGTGTGTTGTGTCGATTGGCGAGAAGTTGTGTTGCTCGAAGTGAATCGATTCTGGGAAGGATACATTGTAGCACTTTTCGGTGCACACTTCAGTTGTTCCAGGATTGTTCAACAGTGCCACAAACACGGATCTACTGTTGTACGCTCCACCGTCAATGCCATAAAGCAAGGATATGCAGCGCGACCACCCCTGGACTGTGTATCACCGACGAAGGCACATCCAAAACGGGGCCCCCAGTGAATCTGATACCATGGGTGTTGCGCGGCATCAAGACTAACGGTGTTGGAGAATCCACGAACACAGCGTGTTATGGTCACCGGGTTTCGTGTATTCCAACCAACTATTCACCAAAAGTTACGTCTCAAGGTAGTCCATAAGGTGAATGTGTATGCTCTGAAAGACAGCCATATCGTGGAACGGAAAACTAACTGCAAAAAGCTGTATGAGCGCCACCTGGCAGGAGATCGGTGGAACTTTGTAGTCACCGTAGACGAGGCGTGGATCTCGCACCGATTGTAGAAAGGTTTGAGTAATTACTTACAAAAGTGTCGATGCAAAAGGACGAAGAAATTTCGTTCGTCAGTGCACCGAAAGTTATCCGCGAGGTTTTATGGTTGTGGCTGGCTTTTGTTACAGGAGAAAATTAAAGCTACGTCACGTTTCCAAAAATGTGAAAAATCAATGCTGCTTATTATCAGGAAGAATGGATGAAGCGGATACCAACCCTGTGGAGCTGCATCAAGACAAGGCGTCCATTCGCACAGCCGAATCATCGCTGAGATTCTACAGACGGATGGAAGCTAGGACCGGGATTCGTATCTGACATACCCGTGAAGAGTCCAAATGCCAGCCCATTGGACTACTTACTGTGCATTTGGGCTTCTCAAACATCACCTTTCTTCTCGTAAGGTGCGCACAGTTTCCGGCCTCTGGAAAGCGGCCCAACAGGAGTGGTATAACATACCTCTTGTCCATCTGCAACGAGGCCTTCTCCAGTGGAAGCTGCGCTGTCGAGGAATAGTCAAGAGTGCTGGTTGTCATCGAACACAACCTGTGGTGGAAGTGAAGTCTGTCATAAGTGAGTAAACACTTCAAAATTGTCTATATCGAAGCGTACCAGCCTCTGTAATAACGTAAAATGTATCGGCTGAGTAAATCAAAATCGAGGTTTAACCCAAGGATTATATGCGATCAAAGTTTGTGTTTTCCCAGTAAGAACTTCACTGTCAAGAATTAACACTGGGCAGTACACAAGCATAGAGATCTACTTTAAGCGGAATTCTTTACACATAAACTTCGCTCAAGTTTTGGGAACAACTTTGATGTGGTTTGCTAAACCGGCATGTCTTGCGTCATTTGTGACACCGTCGTGTATATTTGAGTGCATCTAGTTCCGAAACTACGTATGTTAACAAAATTAATTGAAAGAAACTTAAAGAAAAAAAAAAGTCTGAGAAATTAACTCTTCAATTAACGACCATGTCATTATTTAAAAATTTATTTATTTTACTCTAATGATAGTTAATGAATGGTGTCTATTAATTTTGTGACTTGAAATTCCCTGAGTTTTCCATGATATTTTCTTCCAAATTCCCTGAGATCTTAGTATAGTGGAACATGTAAATAACGCAATGACATTTTGTTTTAATCCCACCACCACCCAGTCCAAGCATCTTGTACATTATTGGTATTTCACAAGTGAAAAGAAAAGATAATTTCTTTAAAACAGAGGATTTAAACACATTGAAATAATCCGGTGAGCGGTGGGAATCGAACCCACGATCTCTGCGTTGATCGGGCAGTGCTCTTATCAACTATGGACAGGTCCACTTCATAAATTTTCTTGAGTTTTTCTCATAAATTATAGATTTCCCTGAGTTTTCCAGATTTATAAAATTCCCTGAGTATTCCAGGTTTTTCAGGGTGGTAGACACCCTGTAATGTCACTATTTCGTCACGAAACTTGAAACTCCTTAATTAAATATATAAAATTTATTATTACATTCTCTTGATGTATCACGATTAATTTACAGTATTTCGAAGCACAATGAAGAAAAAAACAAATGAAAAAAAATGCATAGTACTGGACTAAAAGAACTCGACATTTCACGCGAATCACATATAAGGACACATAACAGATGCTGAAGTTAACAAAGAAACTACAAAACATGAGAATAAGTCACGTTTCCAGAACAAATAAATATTTGAATAACGTCCTTGTTCACAAAAGTTCAAAGTAGAAATACTGGTACTCCTCAGTTCGTCTCATTATCTCGTAACAAATCTCTGACGTTTTACGGTTTTAAGATGTCTTTAAAAGCATTTAAATATTACTCGAAATTAAACTGACAATAAAAATACGTGAGATCCGACTCCGAAAAAGGTTGTATCAAAATAAAGATTTGCGGTTTTTAGGTGACTGTAGCTCTTCCGAATGAAACCAAATGCAGATCTCTAGTTTTATTCACTGCTTCACAATTTGTACCTAGATTGAAGAAATAAAAGCTACGCACTGACGACGCTTTTACTTTAACAGTCAGGCTTATCTAAAAGTTGTTTTGTTTTAATCTATTTGTTTTGGAACTAAAATATTTTCGGGAACACAAATAATCTTTTTAAACTAAAATTTCTCCAACCAACATGTACACAACTCAAAAATGTTCCTAGCTTTGTCAGAAAAAGGTAGCCTACAAAGAGTTAAAATTTATTAACATTTATAAAGCTTGGACAAGGATCGATTTGCAAATGAAAGCTTCAATTTTGCGTCGGAACCGGAACCTTTGATTACAAGGCGAGGAGTGAAAACACCCATCCACCGGAGACACACTGATTCTTTACATATGCTGAAAAATGTGGTTTCCAGAAATTTGCTTTTACAAATTCCTGAAGAACCAGACCCGAACAAAGATTATTCCAAGACTACAAAATGCACCGCAAGATTAGCTTCCTCCAACATCCTGTCTTCTGGGCCATTTTCTGAACTGTGGTTTTCTTTGCCAGTTTTAAACCGATTAACTATTTTACTAATTGTTTCTTGTTCATATCCTTAGCTATTTTGGCACGTTTTATGTCTAGTTGAGACCGTATTTTCAGAAACTTTGATGTAGAACTGCTGTTGAAACACAACGTACCATAAAAAAAAACTGCAATCTGAGGCAGGGCTTGGATTACATTACTAACTCAAGGAGTTCAAACTTTTACACTTAAGTTACGTCATGAAAACATTTTCCTAGAAGACATTGTTCTAACTGTCAGAAACACCTTTCCTCCTAGCGTCCTCACCTCTTCCAGATTCTGTCATTTCTTCTCTTTCACAAGACGTCGTATGCACTCCACCGTTCATTTTCCCGCATGATCAACAGTCATTTATTGTGTTCACACGTGTCAGAATAAATCCTGATCCAATCAAATATTAGAAGAACTACAATCACAATTTAAATGATATTTAGAGTAGCATATGGCTTACGTTAAAACTAAGCCAAGACCAATTTCACTTATATACCGTTGCTTGATCTTATGTAGTTTTAGAAAAAGATAGTAAGTATGTCTCCTACAATTGTCTTCGTTTCTCATTAGAAAAAAGTGCACTATTTGTAATTCTTGTATAAACAAGGAACAACACGAACCGTTATTATTGAAATGCATGGCACCAGAATCACTCTGAGGAGTTCCTAGTAGCACGTGCCTTTTTCTAACTTCGTAACTAACATACATTTCCTTCCAAACTATAACTAAGTTTCGTTACTATTAAATGAGAAGCATAGACGAAATTA
>JAGDQP010028357.1:8467-24218 GCA_022664845.1 Lepisma saccharinum | reverse complement strand
TGACATGAAGGAACAACATGAATACGTAGGAAACATCCAGAATAATGACTTTTCCTACTCGTCATTACTTTAACGCAGCCACCTCTAACCGCCAACTTTACTGAACGTAGATTTCTAACGTATTATGTATGATCCTTACGTATTTACGTTTGCAAACTACGTAATACTGCAAGTGTTACATTTACATTACTGGCAAGTAGCAATGTGTTAATTTTTCTCTGTGCATAATTCACAGAAGACACATTTTTTTTTGGGGGGGGGGTTCAAAAATAATTAAATGCCTTCATCATGAAGTTGAGTGATGGAGAGAATAGTTCTTATCACCTCTCCTGTCTTTTGAGCAACCACAATCTTAAACATCTCAATACCTGTTATACCCCTTTCCAATAGAGGGCGTAACCCTCTCAATGAGTATTAGCCACAGTCTCCCCATGGCTAATAATATATGTTTTCGGCTAGTTAGATAAAATTTAAGACAGCGACATAATAGGATTAAGAACTGTGAATCTATTTTAATTCATTCACAATATTGTCACAAAAATTTTGCATTACATTTTTTTACTTGAGAATTGTGCATCTGAATCTTATTTTTGAATTATTTGAATTTATATATTCGGCTTTTAGGCATCTAAGGCTCAGACCGTCTTTTAATTATATTTTTTAAGTCAGCTGTAAATCTCTGCGCGTAATAAACCTACCAAGTTTGAAACTAGTAGTCTCTATCCGGGCCGTAATACTCGTGTTTTGAAGAGGATTTATTAATTATTAAGTTTCAGATACAATTGGAGTTGCCATTTTACACAGAAACTAAATAACATTGTAACAAACTAAATAACATTACTACAAACAAAATAACATGAAATTAAATTTTAAACAACACATAATACAGCAATTGATATTAATAACATGACGATTATAATACACAAGAGGAATACATCAGATATTGATATTTAGCGTTCGATGGAAAGTGTTTTCAGATCCGAAAATATCAATATTTGAATCAAGATTATTATACATAATTACAAGTCTGCGCAATAAGAAGCACTGCAGTATACTTAACCTAGGCGTGATGCAATGAAGGAGGTTATTATTTCCGGTTATTCGCAAGGGAGCACGGAAGTAAAATTTAGATATCAGTTCTAAGATTCCCGTTAAGTATCTTGTATAAGTACATCTAATCTGCCAGCTTGTGACGAGAAGAGGGTACGTGGAGACCAAGAACGGATAATAACTCGGGTTTGCTTAAACTATGTACTGATGGTATTCTTCTTTTGACTATAGCAAGAAAAAGTTCAGAACAGAATCAATATGAGGTAGATTAGAAATACTAGCCATGTTCCAAATTGTGGAGCAATATCAAATTTTAGGGGAAATGAAGGTTTTGTAGAACGTACTCAATGAATGAAGGTCCTTAATTTCTGTAAATCTGTGGAGAAGACCAAGTAAGTGCATAGAACTGTTAGTTATAGAAGTCGCGTGATCAGCAAACAGAAGTTTTTCAAATACCACTCCAAGGTCCTTATGAGAAGAAACTTTAGCGATAGGATTATCCTCAATTATATAGGCAGATGGGATTTGATTCCTCTTTAAAGAAATAGTAAGAAAGGAAGATTCTGAGGGATTTACCTTCAAGTTCCACGCATTACACCCGTCCAAGAGGTCAGAGATGGAATTCTGGAGATCAGCAACATCCTGTAATGATCTGATTTCTCGAAATAATTTACAGTCGTCAGCAAAAAGAAGAATTTTGGTTTTAGATGAAGAGAGATAAGATGGGAGATCGTCCATATATAGAAGGAAAAGGAGAGGGCCCAAAACACTACCTTGAGGTACACCAGAGAGAACGGGAACAGAATTAGATGATCCAGAAAGGACAATACGTTGTTCACTGCCAGTGAGATAGTCTCGCAATAATGAAAGTAAGTTACCATGGATATTGAATCGGTGAGTTAATATAAAGATGAAAATTATAATCAATTCTATCGAAAGCCTTACTAAGATCTAGATAGATGATATCAAGCTGTATGTTATTGGACAGGGATTGGGTAGCATCAGAGAGTAATAAGGACAGGTTGGTAAGAGTGGAACTACCAGGAAGAAAGCCATGTTGAGCCGTCTAGATAGGGTGAGACAAAATTATAAAGTCTATCTTTGATGATTCTTTCACACACCACAGACAAAATAGATAAAAGAGAAATGGGTCTGTTTTAGTTATGGGTTTTAGTTAATTTAAATTGTAACAACACACATTTATACAAGTCTTCGTTTCCTTGTGATTACAGTTGGGGACTTTGGATTGGCACTGGGGAGGCATACAGTTTCAACTCCTGGTGCCGGCCGTACTGATAGATTTTTCCAGTTTCAGCAGGCGAAGTCGGTTTTTAGCCTAGACAAAAATTCTGGCTTCAGCTTTTCCTTCCTTGCCCCGGAATAATACTCGCAAACGGACGTCGTTCCTCAATTATAGACTTACGATGACCATGCCAACCTATTTGACCCATAATGTGAGGTTACAAATTTTTTTCGAATGAAGAGTGAAGTTCTTTAGTACCTTCTCAATTTAAAGAAGCTTTTGGAAGCATCAGGAGTATTATAAGACGTATGATTTTTCCTTTTCAATTCAATCATATTTTAAGGTTAATGTAAAGCAACGATCTCCAACTAAAGATGACAGCACTACCTCCGTATATGTCTATAATGTATTTTATCGTTGCACGAAATTTCTTGGAGCAGCATTGAAATTTCGTGCAACGATAAAATACATTATAGACATATACGGAGGTAGTACTTGTATATAATGTATTTTATCGTTGCACGAAATTTCAATGCTGCTCCAAGAAATTCAAGCCTAGAGAGTTCTAACTTTCAGGGAAGAAAGTTCATAACTAATTCAAGAGTTCGATCAATGCTAATTTTTAATTTTCTTTTTTGTTCATTGTTAAGTCCAGTTTTGATATTCTCAATCAACAATGACGAAAAACGAAAGTAAAAAATCGGCATTGATCGAACTCTTGAATTGGTTGTGAACTTTCTTCCGTGAAAGTTAGAATACTCTAGGTTTGAATTTGTAACAGCAGCATTAAAATTTCGTGCAACGATAAAAATACCGTACATTAGACATATAAGGAGATATTGCTGCTATCTTTTGTCGGAGATCGTTGGAGACCAACTTTAAGTTAAAAAGAGATTCTTGTACGCTTGTGCGTGAATTCACGCTGTACTTAATTGCAACTTCAAGCGTTACTTGTTGTGAAAGTGTTACAAATGAAAGATTTTTTAAAAAAGGATCTGATTACAAAAATTACTCAGAAAAAGATTCCAAATTTTGATAAACAATAAGACTTTTATGCATTCTTTCCTCACTAGTCAGTTTTGTTTTGAATCAGTTTCAGGAAAACGTTAGAACGTTCAACCAACTTTCGCTCTTTGCTCCCAAGACACTGCACTCAGGAAGGAAACATTGAGGGTGTGGTGTTCAACGTTCAGCTCGAGTGCATTTTCCTTGTAAGGCCGTTTGGACGTAGGCAGCTGTTCTGTGTGGATCTTTAGATTACTTGAAATGCTTTCAAAATGGCGCACTGCCAATGCTAAATCATATAATAACCTAATAACTAAGTTAATTCTTGCAGTATGCGTAAACGAAATTTCTATTTTGCCTTTAAATTATGTGAACAACTAATATCTAATATGTAATAATTTTATGCTGTAGATGTTTCATCTGTTCAGAATTAGAGCAATGTTATCGCGACCCTCTTCTGAATACCGTCTCGCGTGGTGGAAAAAATATACTCACACATCATAATCATTATTGTTCCCTCCAAAGCGGCATGTCCTTAAAGGCATGTTAAGCCCTCTCTATTCATTCTGATCTCACGTTTCTTTTATTGTGTTAGCGTAAGATTTTACATAGGCGGCAATTGCCGCTCTGAAGTGTGTGTGTGTGTGGGGGGGGGCAAGTTGGCCTTAGAATATTCTTATCATTTTAAGTATGTCTGATGTATATAGTTGCGTTTTCAAAAGCGGGGTTGCATAAATCACAGGATATTATTGTACAACATATTATTAAGTAATATTCGGATAATTGTTTAATTAAATATTTCTCTAAATTAATGAAATGTATTCACATACATATTTGTGGGTGAGCTGAGTTATTGTGATCACTTATAGGCCTATACGTTCTTACATATTTTTTACGTATTTTATACTTAAATACAAATTTTGCTGAATTTACGCCTACATATTTTACCAATTATTTAATTGTTCAATGATTCTTGCGAAACTGTATAAAAATTTTAAGCAATACTGACTCACTTTGATTTTCATATTTTCTTGTATTCTTATACATTTAAACTTTAGCATATATTTTACAAATTTCTATGCAATTTGAATATAAAAATAAATTCTCGCCATTAAGTTTCTCGCCTGATAAAACTGATCTAACTGACAATAGAAATTCCTTTCTACTAAGTGTTGTACGCTGTAATGCCAGGAAGAAGTAAAGCAGTCGGTAGAGTGTTCGCCTTTTAGTCTGGAGTTCGATCCTTTTAGTTTTAGTTTACAGGTTTCGATTACCGGTACCGACAATCCTGACTGAGGTTTTTCACTGGTTTTCTTGTCACACCAGGAAAAAATCCTTCCCCTAGTTATGGTTCTTAATATCCAGTGTAAAATGACTGAAATTAGGCTGCATTTGGAATTTATTAAATAATGGAAGTACCAGGGTGGAATCTCTGCGAGACTACTTAAAAAGTTCAAACCCGTATTATACACCCAGATAGCAGAGGCAGATCCAAAGATAGAGGTTGTGCTAGATATAGGGGGCTATTAATATCATGCCCTGGCTGTGAGTACTCTTAATTAGTGAGTATATTGTAGTACCTGAAATAGAATGAGTACGATAGGCGGTATTCGCTATAACCCACTTACCTTAATATTCAGTCAGATTCAGAGATCTAACATACAATATGCGCCTGGGGGTTAAAGACGGAATACCGAGCATAGCGCTAGTATCTAGGTTCTCATGCTGTAAATGTCTAGGTGATTAGAAGTAATTATTTTGGAAGGAAACTCGAGAAATTGAATTGTGTATGAACTTCTTTAATACTACTAAGTTACATGTTAAATGAATGAGATAGGGACACGAGCCCGCGATCCTAATTCTAGCCTAAATTGATACACTGATTAACTTATGACAACAAACACATTAATATAGATATGATTAATAGCAAGCAAATAAGAAATAAACAATTGATATTAAAGAGTGAAAAGTATGTGACTGGACCGGGGATCGAACCCGGTTCGATCCCCGGTCCAGTCACATACTTTTCAAGGTCCCGGGTTCGATCCCCGGTCCAGTCACATACTTTTCGAGGTCCCGGGTTCGATCCCCGGTCCAGTCACATACTTTTCACTCTTTAATATCAATTGTATCTGTACCTACAGAGGCTTGATGTACAGAAAAAATCGGAAGTTGCCTCCATTTCATCTTTGGAAAAGAAATAAACAGTTTGTAACTTCCCTAACATTCGATTGATAGAAGACAGTCAGAGAACAGATGTTATAGTTTGTATTTGATGTTTTATACAATGTCCGTGTGCAGATCAGAACGAAGTCACATGATGAATCAGCTTCTATCTTCAACACTAAAGTACACAGAGCTGAGTCTGGACACCAGCACCAAGTCTAATTGTAAACGAACTGTTCAGTTACAATCGGTGTCAGAGCTAGAGTCACACTCACGAAGTATCGAATGTCATGTTTTATATCGATCTTGATTTTAATGTTCCAATCAGAGTTCTGTTCTCTGGGAGGTGTGTCCTCACAGATTACCAATCGCAATCGATTCGACTCTTGTTCAGCTGATGCTTTTCGCACTTCGCCCAGCTGACCCAGATGGACTATAGAATGTCTACACAGCATGAACTTTGTATTGCTAGCCCAAGTTGATATTTCTCCAATCACGTAAACGTGTAATTTTTGTATTGAGTATTAAGTTCGTACCTTTCTGATCTGTCAATGAAATATGATATTCGTCTGCATCTGTCTCCTTGAATCATGAATGAAATCTAATTACAAATCCTGGTTGGAACTGAATTACCTTTAACTAACAATAATAACACAGAATGATTAAAATACGAAGTATCCGTTCGTGCCCTGTTTCTTAAAATTAAATATATTTATATTTATTACATTTTTACATAATTCGTTGTATAGCACTATGTGCTTATCCGACGACATTTGGAACTACTAGGTCTAGGAAGGTGATTGAGATGTCGATGGAAAGGCCATGGCAAGACGAGTTCAAACCGATATAATTCAAGATAGGGAAAGATCCAGAGATAGGGAGAAAATTTGTCTTTGGAACTACTTGTCTAGAAAGGTAGTCAAGGTGTCATTGTAAAAGTCTCGGCAAGACGAGTTCAAACCCGTATCGCTCAGTCAGATAGCAGGGGCGGGTCCCGAGGTTTTTTTGAGAGGCAATTTTCAACTTTGAAAGTACTAGGGCAAGGAAAGTGATTGAGGTGTCGTTGGAAATATCTCTGCGAGACGAGTTCAAACCTGTATAATTCATCTAGATAGCAGAGGCGGATCCAGAGATAGGGGGGACAAATTTGTATATTTGGAACTACTTGGGCAAGGAGGGTGGTTCACGTGTCTTTGGAAAAGTAAAGCGAGTTCAAATCCGTATTATTCATACAGATAGCAGGGGCAGATTCCGAGTTTCGTGGCAGGATTTTCAACTTTGGAACTACTAGAGCTAGGAAAATCCGAAATGTGTAGTTCGAAAGGTCTCAGCAAGACGAGTTCAAATCTGTACCATTCATCCAAATCGCAGGGGCGGATCCAAAGTTTCTGGGAAATTTTAACTTGGGAGTTCATAAGGCTAGCAAAGTGGTTGAGGTGTCGTTGGAAAGTTGTTCGTTATTGCTCTCCAATTTCACATCAATAACACCTCCAGTAATTACAGATTCGAACATCAGAAACCAGGTAGACGAAATATATGAATCATTATGCTTAAATACACACATAATATAGAGATCGTCATAAACGATGTTTCATATGCCAAGATTCGAACTACAATATGTAATCTCACATCAACATGCCTGCTTCATGTTCATGAAAATCTTCACCTCCAATTAAATAATAGCATTAAAAAATATCCACACACAAAACAACGATGATGATGAAAGACATGACTCGTTAAAGACAAGTCAATTTTATTATAGGTAAACTTGTATACAATCATCTTATTTCGTAACAATTTCATTATATACGATATGGATCAAACATCACATAGTATAAACTGTTTATTCACCTATTGCATATCTTTCTCTAGTCTCAAACGTTAGATAACAATCAACAAAAATGGATGAATAAAACTAACTCGAAAGTCTATTTCAAACTCATTACTTTTATTTGGAAAATTTAAATTATTAATTGTCTTCTTTGAGTTTTATTTTAAAGAATAGAACTCATATATTTCAATGATTTCCATTTATATAAGATATAAAATTCTTTAATTCTTCTGCATCTCCAAAATTAATTAATTTACCATTTTCATATCTAACATTAATTACTTTGTCATTAATTCTATTTGAGTGAACATAAAAAATAATGGATAACATGGAAAATAATTAATTTCATGTTTAATTCAGTATTAGATTTAAATCAAGAAACAATATATATAGTTTTATGAACTTTAAGATGCATTCCACCAACAGTATAAAAATGGATATTAATAGTATGAAATGGAATAAAATAAGGAACTTATTCCAATATAACTCTTTCCAGTTTCTAATAATTAATAATTCGAAAATTTGTTCAAATATTTTGAAATTTATAGCTTTACCTTTCCGAGCAATTTCAATTCTATTTACAGTTCCATTTTCAAAAAGAATCATACATTTCACCAAAAATAGGTATAACTATTTTAAAGTATATTGTCCTTCTGGTATTATTATTTACTGATTGATCACCATACACAAATGTATTATTTCAGCTAAAATGGAGCCACGGTGGCTCAGATGGTAGAGCGCTCGCCTCTGGTGTGTGGGATCGTATGTTCGATCCCTGCTCATGCCATGTTGGCTTTATGATTGACAAACACCGTGTGCGTGGATTTTCTCGGCTTGTTCTCGCTTCATTCCAGTTTCTCCAATTCGTGATATTATCATCCCTTCGACCTTAGTCAGAGCTCCCTAATGGCCTTAAATAAATTTTAAAAAATAGTTTTAATATCAGATGTTAAGTAAATTGCATAGAAGCTAATCCAAATTTTAAATTCTTATTTTGATTTAGTATTGGATGATTTAAGTATCATTTTAAGAACAAAGTATTTAAAGTTAGCATATATGTAGTTATTTAAATATAATAAACATATTGATTTTAACATTTCGTACATTCTATTAATTTTGCATTGAACACTAGCGCTTCAACTTTTACTTGTTTTATAGTATCTCCATGATAATTAACAATTCCATCATTAACAAGACTTTTATTTTTAAATCCATCCACCCTTAAAGATATATTTAGTTTTAATACAATATTTAGTTTTTATTTCTATTTTTTTGTTAAGTGCTTAAACTTTTCATAGTAATATTTAAACATATTTCAGTCAATATAATTATATTGAATAATCTCTTGCCAACACATCTTTTGGTTTGAAAACGATATGTTCATGTGCTTTAACAGGAAAACATTTTTGTTTATGAAATATCCCACACGTTTGATAACATGCAATTTTATAATTATTTTCTAATACTAAGTCTCAACTTTCAATATGATGTTCTATTGATGCAATTTTATCAGTAAATTCAATTTTATTTCTAAAAGAGAACTCAATCAATTGTAATTTGAAAATAAATATTCTTACTATTTCGTTCATGAGATAGTTCACATAAAAATAATGTATATTAAAAAAATGATCCTGCATTCAAAATTGTTGATTTTTACATGCTTTTCTTTAACTCACAATGGTTCATCGTATTTTCAAATTTCCAACCTTAATTTAACTCATTTCTCGACGTCATACAATGATGAAAATTTGCAAAGCAACGTAAGTCGGGTGACAATACAATATTGCATTGTTACTTTCATATATTTCTATATTTTTATATATTTTAAAAGTTTGTTTTTATTTTTCTTAGTAAGAAGTTCTTTATCCAAAAATAAATACTAGCCCGCAACGATGTTTCGTTTGATTGGTTGTTGAACACTTTAGGATTTGTGTTAGAAAATGTCAGCTTTCAAGGTGATCAGTAGGGCTCAGAACTTGACCTAAAATCTCTAAATAGGACTAATAAAATGACTTTCAAATGTGAAAAATAATTTTAAAATAAAAATACGCTTTTCTTAAAAACAAAATAAAATAATTCGTACTAAAAAGTAGAAAATAATTTTGTTTTAAAAAATAGTTTAAAAAATCAATTTATGCATGACTAAAAAGAAAAGCATGAGATGTCCAATTGAATCATTTATAATGTGATTGTGTACGAGAGCGTGGCTCCATGCTTTCCTTTTTAGTAATGCATAAATAGAATTTTTTAAGTAATTATCTTGAAAACAAAATTGTATTTTACTTTTTAATACTGATTATTTTATTTTGTTCTTTTTAAGAAAAGCATGTTTTTAAAAAGTTTATTTTATTATTTTTAACAATATAAGCATTATTAAAATAATTTACACTAGTATTCGATTGATCTTGATATTCACTTCAAAAATTGGAAATTTTATCTTTAATATCACTTACATTAGAGCGTACAACGAGGAAATTGGGAGGGAAATATTTATTTACTTAATTTCTCCTTCTATCAATATCATATAACAAAAACAACTACATCTGCTTGTAATGTGTCTAAAGAACTCTCAAATTCATGTATTAATTTATCTGTATTTTATATAATTGCGTGTAGTTTCTCCTCCTATGTATGTAGTTCCTCCCTATTACATCACATGGGCTAATTGGTCGGGTGGGCTCCTTGGATTATAAACCTAGACCATATGGGGAAGCAATGCACTAGATACTCTATCAGGTTGTATAAAGAACCTTGAATGGACCAAAAACTGAAATCATTATGAGTAAAAAATGAGTAAAATGTAAACTTCGAACATTTTCATTCTCACTACATTTACTGTTTCTCATTTACTTCCCTTTTAAGCTGGGGCTTCAAGATATAACATGAGGAAATTCAAAAAATATATGGTCATAAACACATGGTGTTGTAGTACCATTTGATACAATGTAGTAATAATAAGTTAAAACTTCACAAAAATTAAGCGTTTCTCATGCTTCACGTATTAACACAACAGAATTGAATTGCAAATGTCATAATTTAAATAAGCAAAGATCTTAGGAAAATGTCTTCCTACATTATAATAACTAATACGTGACGTAAATTCGAACAATATAATAGCCGTGATAGGTTTCACTAGCTGACTAATAGAGAAAAAAGAAAGAACAAGAAACTTCAACTAATACCTCTAACTTTCGAAAAAATACTCTGTTGTTAAACCTAAAAATTAGAGCATGGATATCTTTAATGTGCCATAAATAATCTAGACCTTACTGTCTTTCACATATTAAGCGACGGAAGTTTGAGTGGTTTTCATATCACTCACTCAGCCCGAGAAATCGCACAGTTTCGGAAATCGGTGCTTCAACATCTGCTAACATATCTGTTTTAATCACCTTGCATAGATGGTGTTGCACTCTAGATAACTTGCTACTTCCTTTTGGATCCTTTAAACGAACGTTGAAAAGTTAGTTTGCATTTATGATTGTATTCATTTGCACTACGTACCACTCGCGGTCGTATGCTATAGTTAAATAATCTACAACACGTGACGTAAGAGATTCTAATGGATCTTCTTGTTGCATTTGATGTGAATATACCTATTAGAGAAAATCAAACGTTGTAAATAATTTCATGGAATAAATTGAATTTTCAAGAAAATTCATACTCCTTCCAGTTACCCATGCAATGCATGCAATTTTGGAAATTATTTACACCCGCAAATACAAAAAATGAAAACAGAGGTCAAGCAAACTGTTGAAAAGAAACTGTGCTTTGGTGTGTGTAAAAGAAAGAAAAAAATACAATCCTTTGGAAACATATTTATATAAAAAACATGTGAAACTAAAAGTGCGATTTGTTTTGAAAAGCACCCCACAAGAATAAATATTTTTTTTCTCTACAGTTACTGAATATTAGAAAATATTTAAAACATATGTGGTGTTCACAGAAGCTGCAGCTATTACATCGCCATAAAATTGATTTTGAGATATGCACAGTTTCTCGTAAAGTTTTCGTAAAGGAGTTTTCCTCCCAATTCTCTCGTGCAACCCCATTTAACTTATTCCTATATTAATTTTTAAAAATTTGGAATCTTATAATTTATATCACATACACAAGTATTTAATTAAGTTTTATTCACTTTCAATTTTTAAAATCTTATTATTTATATAGTAACTCTAGCATTAAATTGATTTTTACATACTTTTCTTTGATTCACAATGGTTCATCGTGTCCTCATATCTTTAAACCTTAATTTAACATACTTCTCGAGGTCATACAATGATGAAATTTTGCATACCTACGTAAGTCAAGTGACATTTAATACAATATTCCATTGTTACTTTCATATATTTCTATATAATAATATACTTTAAAAGCATATTTTATTTCTTATCCTGAAATAAATACTAGCCTGAAACGATGTTTCTTTTGACTTGTTTCAGAACACTTTAGGATTTGGGTGATAAGCAGCTTGAGAAAAAGTATCCGAACACCGAAATAACTCGAAAAATTAATAAAAAACACTTTTTAAAAGCTTACTTTCTTATTTCGTACAAAAAGTAAAAAAAATAATTTTGATTATACTTGATTAAAAAGAAAAGCATGGGGCGCGTCAATTGAAGAGTTTATAAAGTGTATATATATCTTTTCTTTTTAGTCATGCATAAACAAAATTCTTTTTTACTTTTTAGTCTCAACTGTTTGAAAAAAATATGTTTTTGAAAAGTTCTTTTTATTATTTTTTATACTTTTTTAAATTTTTACAATCTTATCATTTACATTCTTTAAACTAGTATATACTTACACTTTTACTAACAACATTATAATCATCAACTCCATCACTTAGATCCACAATACTTCTATTTTTAATCCTAATCGGTGACTTGTTATTTCTTCGTATACAGTTTATTTTCTCAGTTTCAACACAATTATCAATAATTATCTCCATTTCGTTTGTTACGTTTTCCCACTTATTTTAAACGTTTAAAATCTTATCATTTCAATCATTTTCAATACTTAAAATATCTTTAGATTTTATATTTCCAAATATACCCATTTAAAAAGATAAAAAGCCATTACACAAGTTTTAATGTATTTACCTTTTTACTAAAACTATATCTGCTACTAAACATTTTAAAAACCATTAAACATAAATGATAACAAATAACATATATATTCTTTAATTATTTTACCATTGTAATATATATTATACTCTAGATATTTAATTAAACATTTATGAGAAAGTGCACCATAAGAATCCAATATATATTTACCAATAATATATCCCATGTCTTCCAGTATTATTGCATTGATCTAAATTAACAATTCTAAATTCATTTATAATCAGTTCTTTTTGAAGTCCTTCACTCATAACTACATCTGTTTAATTTATTACTTCTAATTGTTTAATATATTCCTCAATATCAAAATTAGATAATGGTTTTACTTTTTTAATTTCATGAACCAGTTTCCATCTGATTATTATGTCTCTTTAATTCCTCAACAGCTTCGTTATCTTTATTAATTTCATTTTCGCTGCTCACAGCTAATGCAATACTAGCAGCTGCTCTTAGTACTATTAATATTGCAGCACATGTAACTAGAAATACACCAATATGTTCTTTGTCGTTTTAAGGTTGAGTTGAGTTAAGCTTAATGTTAATGATATATATTTTTATTAACATTATATATGCAATTTATTTTTAGAAATTGCAGTTTTCGTAAAAGTAAATTGTTCTGGGGAAGAATATCGTCAATTTATAATTCACTAAGTTCCTCAGATCTGAAATAAACAACTATACATTTTGCGATCATTTATTACATTAAGAATTATTAATATAAATTTAATAATTTTCTTGAAAAATTATAATTGTTCCAACTTCTAATGCTGCATTTTTGTAATAGATGCATCTCTTGCGAATACTCTATTCCTTGGATCAATTTATAATATTTTAACAAATTTATGTCATATTTCAATATCTTTCTTTTCATAATAAGCAATATTATGTTATTTACATTCTTCTTATTATTTAACAACTCCCTCATCTATTCCATTCAGTTTTGCCAAACTTCATATAGGGGCCAAGTTCTGATATGCAAGAATATACATCTATGATACACATTTTAAATTTAAAGTATTATTTATTACGCCCTTTCTATATTTCTCATTATTCCAAAATATAGTTGAAAATGTATTAATTATTTTAATGAACTAACTACTATCTCTTGGATCCTATGGAAAAAAATCGGTCAAGCTATAACTAATCCTATTCAAAATACTTTTTATTAAAAATATTAACACTTCAATTTTATTCTTCAATAGCTAAAACAATTAGTCTATCAACTAATTTTCTAACAATCCATCAAAGTAAATTTTTGGGGGGTATTTACATATTTTCGTATATCTGTTCTAACTCTAGGTCATACAATAGGGTTTGTTTTTCACATATTGGTTTTATGTTATTATTATAATTTATAACCACGGCTGAATCAATTTTTCTACTTCTAACATATCTCTCAAATACAGGTTCAGATATTAGAGCAACATATTTTTCTAAATCATCATCAGCAATCAAATCTTTATTAGGTTTTTCTTCTTAAAAGTTCCCATAATTCTTTGTCCCTAAATTTGTTTCCAAAAATTACAGCATTATCTAAAAATTCAACATTTAATTTTCAATTCCTCCTTTTTGTTTCGCAAGGACGTATTAAAATACATTATTTCCATTTTTAAATTTAAATATTGTGTTGCAACATTTCCAAAAAAAATCATTTCTAGTTGTCGTAATTCAATTCCATCAACCTTACTTTGTTTTCCCTTTTGTTTATTTCTATAGTAACTGGACTAGCTTCATCTTGTAATGGACTAGCATAAAAAGTGAATCAAATAAATTTTGATCTATTGCAGCAGTTGTATGCATTGCAGGAACTAATGAAGTAAGGAAATTTTTAGTTCTGTAATTTCTTATATACTTTCCCTATTTTGTTTCCAACATCTTATATTACATCAATAAGAGGTTATCTTGTTTCCTCAATTTCTTTAAACTTTTTGCTATGTTGTCTTCTGAATTTAAATTTTTGAGAGGCTCTTTAATGTGATAAATTCCTTCTAGATTTATTTATTTAAGATAAAATATTTAATATTTACGTCTTCCTTTACGTTTAAAGTTTCTAGCCTTTTGTCGTTAATTGATTAATAATTATTATACTACTACTTATAGTTTTATAAGTGATAGAACCTTCCATTATATTAGATACCATTTTAAAAGGAAAAATCATTTGTTTACTTTTAAAAATTCTTGTTTCTATATCTTCCATTATCTACTTTTGATGTTTTATCAATTGTAATGAATTCATAATACTTATTGCACACTTTAAATAATTTTATTTATTTTTTATAACTTATACCACCTCCAAGAAAATCATCATAACTATGTTTAAAATTAGCATTATCAATAAAATACATAATAATTTCTATTATCTCCAACTAAATATTTTGGAAGTTTGGAATAGATTTCAACTAAATAAAATGTTTTAAAAATCTGTCTAGCACCAAAGAAATAAACTAACTTTATTTTGAGTCTCTTTTATAATCAGAAACAACAATAGAGTTACCCTTACTAATATGTAGTTTAATATAATTTTCGTTATCAGAAAAGGAGAAGAAATATAATTTTTCACCTGTTACATCTTGTACTTGTTACCTTTCTTGTGAATTCTTATATTTAGGTTGGTTTAAAGTCTTAGCATCTACGTAACTATATATATATTATTTATATGCATCCAGTATTTGAAACAAAATTCATTAACAAGAAAGTTTTATATCATACACTCGGCCCACTAAATATCAAAATTATTAGGGAATAAATTTCCCTTTATATTCTCTGACTCTTACCTGAAATAATATTCTGAATATGCCCATTAATGTGCTTCATTAATAACTAAAAACAAATTTCTTTTATTTATTGAAGATCTTTGGCAGTTTAAAAGTTAATGAGAACCGAGGTATTTCAGATAAATAATATTAACTGTAGCAGAGACAAACGTAAATCTTGCTGATCACAAGATAAATATATTAATGCCAATAGGCGGAATAAATTATAATGAACTTAGTCAAAAAGTAAAAATATAAACATAATAAATTTAAACTTAAGACTGTTCAAATATTTAAATTTACATATGGTATTATCTTACATTTCATCATAGAGCATATATTAGTTATATAGAGGTACATCTTAATATTGAAAAGTTAGAGAAAATATATCAAATTCAAATTGAAACGGGGATAAACTTTCATTTAAACCTCAAGAACTTACAGCAATGGAAGAAAATACTGATGTTTCCCTTATTATTTCTGTTCACATATATAGGAATAGTTAGAGGAGAGGTTAGAAAAAGGTTTGAAAAATTCAAGGACTCAAGAATTTGTTGAACATTATAATAATACTAGTAAAGGG
>JAGDQP010028356.1:7354-24218 GCA_022664845.1 Lepisma saccharinum | reverse complement strand
TGTTTTGCAATTCAGGTCTTCAATTTTCATCATAACCCCCAAAATGAAAACAAGAGCTAATATCTCGACCAACCAGGGGGCCTGCAAAAAACAAATCTAAAAAATTATTAATACAAGCTGTATCGTCTGCGTAGGGTGGGTGACCAAATACTTCTTTTTGCCCGGGATTTTGTCAGGACAACATGGGAAAAGGAAATTGTAATTTGTTTAAAAATTCCTAAATGAGTCCTGCTTAAAATAGCTACAAATTAATTTTAATAATGTTCCATTTTTAATGTAATCTTAAAATTAATTAAATAAAAGGCATTTTGTATATTTATCATTATTACACAAAGAAGTTTTTAATAATAACTCTATTTAAATGGAAAAAAAATAGCGTTCAGAAACAATCTTACGTAATGTTTGTATAATGTATGAAATAAAATTGGTATGAATATAAATGAATCATAAGTTTTTCTTAGTTAAGGCCATTAGAAGTTTGATCATAAGTTTCTCACCAACTCAATGATTAAAAAATTTCCAATTTCGCGCACAAGTAGCCTTAATGTATAGCTTACAAGACTTACCTTCAAACCTTATGTATACAAAATTTTACGAGTGAAAATGTGTTCCAGAAAACAAAAGGGCTGATCAAACTTCCAATGGCTTTAGATAGGACTTAACTCGGCTCCTCCTGACAGTTAGTGATGGCCTTAAGAGGAAAAAAAATTCGTGAGGTAAGGAGAGTAGGTGTTTGATAAATTTTATCCGAAAACAGAAAAATATTTTATAACTAATTGAGTTATAAATACCACTGTTAATTGGTTCTATTATTCCTTTAAAATAGTAATAAATAAAAAAGGAAAGTGTAGCAATATAGCTCAATAAATTAAACGTAGCCCACACACGGCATTTATATTTCCAATAAAAAAATATTTTAAAACCACTGTATTATTAAATTAAAATTATATATTTTGTTTTGATAAAACAATATTTGTAATAATAATAATAATATGCTTTGGTGAGAATTCGTCACGGGTTGTCCCTATAAGTAGTTTTACACCCTGCGTTTAACAAGTTAGTTACTGTAGATAAGAAATGATTATTTAGAACACATGCCCCAAATCATGCCTTGTTGATGAATAGTTACTTCATTGTTTAAGAAATATGTAGTTGGTTGAACGTTGGCCTAGCAAACGGAAGGTCCTGGGTTCAATACCAGCAGCCGCTCATCGTGGCTTATGTTTTACTTATTCGTGCCTGAACCTGGCATGCCTAAAGACCACGGATGTTCTGGGCATGGACATTTAATACTATGAATATTTCTGATTTGAAATAACACTTGTAATAATCATCGATATTGTACTTTATATTGCACATATTTAGCCTATAAAGATTCTGATAAAACAATATTGAGTTCTTACAAGGAGATCATATCGAACCCTTCCCTGAAATTTTACTAGGATATCTACGTCCTATAGAGAGGTAATATAGATCCTACAAAAAAAAAAAATAAAAAAAAATAAAAAAAAATAAAAAAAATAAAAAATAAAAATAAAGCTGCCATATTAACTGCAAGGTATCGAGATAGAGGCTGGAAGTTGCACAAAGTGTATACTATATTGGTCGAAGTGCACAAAGGGTATTTTTTATGATTCAATCAACAGAAGTCACTTCTGCTTTACTTTCGTCCTGGAATGAAACATTGCCGAATGGTACTTCCCACACCGCAACACTTTTCGCCAGAAACGTATTTAGGGGGGTCTGGAGCACCCACAATTCATTTTTTTTTGTGGGGGAGGGTGGTAAAATCCATATAATTTTCGTATTTTACAAATATATAATTCCAAAGATGTCCAGACCCCCTAAATACGTTCCCGGGGAGGAGTGCTGCGGTGTGGGAGGTGACACTACAAGTCGGCAGTCTTTCATTCCAAGACGGAAGTGAAGCAGAAGTGACTTCTGTTGATTGAATCATATAAAATACACGTCGACCAATATTCCAGCTCCTATTCCTGTACCTTGAAGTTAATATGGCCAGGATATATTACCTCTTTATAGGGCGTAGATTCTCCTAGAGAAATTTCAGGGAAGGTTTCGATATTTGAATTTTGAATTTAATTTTTGAGGCCTTTAGGTAACTTAGGCTCAGGCCGGATAGGCGATGATGGGATGATTGGTGGAATGAAGATAGTAAGACGAAACGGGAGAACCCCGAGAAAACCCACGCACACGGTGTTTGTCCACATCAAAGCTCACATGCCATGAGCAGGGTTTGAACCGACGACCGCAAGCGCCAGAGATGGGCGCTCTAACCGTTGAACCATGGCGGCCCCTAGGTTTTGATATGGTATAATTGACGGTCTCCTGGTTAGTACTATATTAGTTTGTAAGTACATGTTATGTGCAAGAGTTTATCAAACTTACTTGTATACTTACACTTGGTGTCGCTCATGCTTGTTTGTGCCATCAAGTTGTAACCATTTGTTTTAATATGTTATTCTACCGTATTTTTGCAAGAGCAAGTTGTTGGATGTAGAGAATCTGTCTCAAGAAGATCAGATGTACAACACGATGTATTTGACTATTTGTATGCCCGAGAAATAAAATACTATTCTCTATTAGAGTGAATATTTGCGTATCGTTTGTAAAGCAGGTTTGACAAAGTAATCGACGATAGGATATATGTGATTAAGTTGCATACTAACCAGAAGTGCGTGTATATTAAAGCCTTGCCGTCTTTCCACATTACAGATTACTTTTAAGTGGACAGCTACTGCTTTTGAATACTGCTTAAGAGATATCACTTCATCTGACGCAATATAATAACACTGCTTTTTCATACAAGTAAATTTGATCATGATTATACTGCGTTTGTACAAAGGAATCTACTAAATAACTACTAATCTACGAGTTCATTAATCTACACAGTGGCACCGGTATAAACATTATTAACACTCACCAGCAAAGATTCCTTCATTATCTTGTGACTATGACTTCCATACGGAAAATTCGGCACAATAAGTGGGTCCCGCTCCAAGTCAAGTCGGGACCAAGACGTAGGCAACTAAAAGCTGTATTGACTTTCCCGCAAAATCGGGGCGTTTGGTATTTCTATGCTAACTGTATTACTGGTATATTGTAATTCACAAAGTAACACAATTTTCCTTTAAAAAAAAAAAAGAATAACACTTAAATCGTTATTTACTTCAAGTTCTTATTCATAGTTCCTTTTTCTGCGTTCGAAATCCACTAATCGACGAAAAACGAGAAACCTAAATTTGGCTTTAAAGCAACCTACATAGATAGGCAGTAAAACCTTGTTCTTCTTTGGCCCTTTCAGTCTTTAAAATCAAATCAGGGCTTCTTTTTCACCTTAAACCTTGATTTTAATTTTTGAAATCAAACAAATACAGTTCGTTTTAATTCAAAGTCCGGTTGTAAGTTTTTAACTAAATGTTGGTTTTGTTTGACCCCAGTCTTTGTTGTGTTCATTCTAAAACTGGTAGGTAACTATAAATAATGCTCACATTTAATGTTTGTACGATATTGCTTGGTTTTGGGAATAAAGGAATGAAAACCACGGTTTTAATGAAAACCGAAACTCGAGTTTTGATCAAAAGCCGAAAATGAATTTTGAAAAACAATCGGTTTTGGAGTTTTGGAGTTTTGGATTTTTAGCGTAATAAGACAGTGATTCCGCCAGCCCCCCGCGGGGGGGGTTTACCACCAAAGTCTCTTTTACCCCCCCCCCCCCACAACTTTAAAATCTTTCCTGTGAAAAATCGATAGAAACTGTACAAAACTTCACTTACACCCTCCCAATTTTGACTTTACACTCCCCTAAACTGAAAATCCTGGCGGAATCCCTGTAATAAGAGATAGGCCTATCTGTTTCCAGATTTTTCGAAAGAACTGGCAAATGGTAGATTTCCTTGAAAGTGGAATAATGAAAATACATTTCCTGAGCTGGCATTCATTGGACTACCTGAAGTGATTCTCAGTCAGCATCATTTTCTTGTCCACTTACGTCAGTTTGATGTCTGGCCAAATGAGAAACAAACATCTTCTGCGAACTTGATGAGAGAACTGGTTGAATGGAAGGCGTCCAGAAAAGAGTCGTCGCCATGCAGACGAAGATGCTACACGGTACACGCAGATCATAAGTTGCGTGCGTCTGATCAGTAGCACACGCTTCCGCACATGTCAGCAAGTAGCCATATGAAATTTTTAGTGATAAATTCCGTTATTTAATTGATGGAAAAGTGGATCCGCGCAGCTATCAAATAGAACAAAAATTTAGCTCGTAAGAATCAACACGTATGCGTATAAGAACCGTTACGTTACATGTATATGCTCACTAAATGCAGCATTGCCAGCATATTGTTCGAGAAATACAGAATATACTTAGCATATTCCAGGAATTTCGTGGCCTGTACACAGAATATGTCAATATCCGCCTTGGGAAGATTCCAGAAATATTCTTATTTTACCAAGTGTACTTAAAATTTCAATGATTTGTTCCTTTTTTATGGTCATGAATATTTTTATTACCTGAGACTATATTAGGAGTATTATGACAAGCATTATGATCCCATAAAATATTTTTTTACATATTTCCAATGTTCAAGGAATATTCCTGAAAATATCCCATGTTAAAATAAACTATTCCTGCAATATGATGTGCTGTGTTGACTCTAAAACGGATTATTCATTCATTTATAATTATGTATACTATGTGCTGAAAATAAAAATTAATAATCTGATAGTTGGTTTAATTTAAGCATCACAACGGAAGGAAACTGGTGCGATTATTTCAAAACCCACTATCCCTCTAGGCACCTCACATGACTAGTTTTGCTTTTGCAGAAGCTACTTTTTCTCTCTCTTCCGTATTTCATCTCTCCTCTGCTATCTGTAAGTGCGAGTATTTACTCTCGTATCCCGGATATTTGGGTGGTTTCGCTCGTGCCTTATAAACAAGAGGATGCAGTAGAATTCCCGATAGCAGACACATTGAATACATTGATTCGGAATCCACTATAAACTGTTGGTCCTCTCATTAGGATGCCAATTCCCTCCAATGGAGGTCAATCGCAAGCCGTTCCGTTCACCTTTCCCAGGACCTTCGGATCATGCCACCGGGCAGACCACTACTTCTCAACATCAATAATAGTAACCACACCTGCCCCAACGTCATTTGTTCGCGCCTGAGTGACGGCAGTGTGGTCAGCTTTGCGTGCCACCTAGCCACGAACATGCGTATTAGGGACTTTCTAGACCGAGTGGCCGTCACGTCTTTATTCACGTAACTCCCCAGTTTTCCTCGCGACGCTGGGTGGACGCCGAAAAGTTGGACTGCAGCCGGGAATTGAACCCGGGACCACGCGGACATGAGTCCAACGGTCTAACCACTAGACTAGCTCTTACTCAATTGTAAATATCTCAACAAGTTTGACGTAGCTAATATGGAAAACAGGAGAGTTTTAAATTCGAAGTTTCAGTACGGGAAAAATAATAATAAAAAACAAAACAAAATAAAGTTTAAACCAAACTTTTCTTTTTAAAAAATTAAATAATTGGTACTAAAAAGGAAGAAAGAATTTTGTTTATTTATGATTAAAAAGAAGCGCTCTCTCAAAAATTCACTTTATAAATTCTTCAATTGGCGCGTCACATACTTTTAATTTTAGTCATGCTTAAACAAAATTATTTTTTACTTTTTAGTACAAATTGTTTTATTTTGCTTTTTTTAAAAAGAAAAGTATGTGTTTTGCTAAATATTTTTTTTTTTTTAGTTATTTCTGTGTTCCGATACTTTTCCCTTACCCTATAGTATATTGTAAGCTGATATTTTGTCACCCAAATCATTGTTCTGGAACTGCAGTCAAACGCAACATCTTTGCGGGCCAGTATTTATTTTACGATAAAGAAGTTCTCACTAAAAAAAAAGATATGCTTTTAAAATACATAAATATATAGAAATATATGAAAGTAACAATGGGATAAAACCGACTGTATTGTCAACCGACTTACGTTGCTGTGCAAAATTTCAGCCCTGTACGACATCGGGAAATGAGTTAAACTAAAGTTGCCAGATTTGAGGACACGATGAACCACTGTGAATTAAAGAAAAGTATGAAAAAAAATGTATCTTCATACTTCTTATGTTCTTCCGCAAAACGCGAAAGCGTGATGAGTTCATTAACACAGCCAAGGTTGAAACAAATACAACGCATAAAATAGTTTCCTTCAACTACGGTCATACGGTCATCATTTAACAAGCAGTCAGTGGACTTTGACTACATGTGGACAAAAGAGGTTTACGAGATCTTATACGAGGAAAATATCACTACTGAAAAAAAAATGAAGATATTGAGAAGTTATTAAGAACTAATGTGTTTTTTGAAGTGGATTTGAGCAACAGGGATAATTGACAGAAAGCAGCACTGGCCACTAATAGTAAGAGGAGTTTTAAGAGATACAGAATAGACATGCTTTACGCATTTTAAAAAATGAATTCAATTAACTATATTAATGAGAACTAATATTAAGTTTAGATTTCATTTGCTGTTGTATTCTCCCTTCCCAGAAAAATAATTGTTTTCTGCTTTAAATTTTGTTTTGTGAGTCAGGTGTAGAACGCTAAAAGCCAAAACTACAATTTGTAAATATTACTTTTAGCCTCTTATTAAGAACACAACGGAGTTTTCTAAACTTTGTGGTTATTACATTCGTAGTACAAGGATATTTACACCTGGAATTTAATGAAATAAGTTTTTTTTTTCTCCTTGATAGTTCCTGATCTGGCTAGAGCGTATATCACGCTGAATCTTTAACACTTCAGTTAGTTAAACTATGTGTGGATGGGAGGAGTAGAACAGACCTATTTTGTTGCTATACATATTTAGTTGGGCTGGCTCATAGTCTTCATGATTATATACGTAAACTCCTACTTCCACGAATTCTTTATCTATGCTTCTACTTCTACTACAGAGAACTGCTCTTCTGTCTTGCCTTCAGGCTTCTAAATCCTGCAGCTACCTGCGACGGGATTCGGGAGCTACGCCTCTCCTCTCCCAACACGTCTAGTCAGCGCGGGAGCAGTAGACCAACTCCTCGCTCTGGGAGAGGCCTCATCCAGTAGTGGACATTGAATATGGCTGTGAATTATATTTATCAATAGAAAGGAACCATTGCCACTATCCGAAGCTATTCTACGTTGCACTAAAGTAAGGAGAAGAGGAGGAAGTAAATTCCGCTTTACGTCAACTGTTTTAGTTAGATTTCAGTTTTGATTCCTTTGATACCCATATATTTTAACCGTGGTGAGTTGTTTTGTGTGTTTAAAAAAACTATTGCGTGCACATATTTGTTCAGAGATTAAAAGCTTCAACAAAACAGAGTACAACGATATGGCAACCAGGTTCTTTGGGGAACCATATTCGAAGAAAAAAAAATCGTTTATGCAAGGCCAGTAAACAGCCAAAATTTAGTTGTTTTTTTTTTATCTCACTAAATTTCTATCTTTTGTGTGTATTTTGTTATTTTACATTTACTTGCAATACTTTTAATTTTCAACATCTTCGTAAGAGTTAAGACACTAATCTTCTAATCACACTTCTCTTTCATTTTTTAAAAAAATCTAGTTTTAGGTCATGCAGATTTAGAGTGCCGCAACATAATTCTGCTTTTAAGAATATTTCATTTCACCAAAATTCAAATTTAACCAGAAATTCTTCTCAACAAATAATATGAAGGAGAAAATCAGTAAAGACATTAACCAGGAAGTGTGAATCTAAAATGTTTTCTGCTTAAAGCTGTGCAAGTAATGAGCAGAAAAATACTTGCTGACCCACTTGTTGGCTCTCGTTTGCGGTCGTTACATTGAAAGAGGAGTTCCTTAGAAATTTCCCCTGGCAGATCGCCACCTTTCACCGTGAATTGACGTCAATGTTGCTAACTGATTTTCCCTAACAGCTCTGCCAGACTCATAGGACGTTAACAGTCAATGTTCAAAGATAGTGATTTGATGAATAAATAAGATTGAATGAAGGCATGTTAAGTTCTGTACTCAACCTTCTTCGTATTACCTGTTTGATATAACTAAATAAAATTTACAAAAAAAGAGAAGGCCTTTTCTGTGAGGATGTTAGGGAGTTTAACTCTCTTTTGTAGGAATATTAAATCAATCATCTACAGTATGCATTACTTGTATTGGAAAGTCTTGTCCCTTATACTATGTGCTTTTCAGAACTTGCTTGTTTTCTTAACCAGTTTTCACTACGCCTCTTTTTTGAAGCTGTTGAATCAGTTGTACCGAGGGTCAGGGTAGCCGAGAGTCTCACATTCAGATTGGTTCCTTGCCACAAAACGACCGTCCAGCTTTATACAGATAATAAAGATGATAATATTGGTAGAAAGACAAGTGACAATAAGTTGGCGGGCAAGAGGTCCAATCCAGCAAGCAAGGTGAATGGCTAAATTTACTGATACAATTAAAACATAATTGTGTTGTAATGAGCGAGACATATGCGAAATTTTCGTATGCAGGCAATGGAAGAATAAGAATATATGATGTTTGGGGCACTTTTGTACACATGTCACAAAGGCATGGATTGAAGGCTCCACTACTAGCTGATGTTCCTATTAATAAACTTGGAATTATATTTATAGCCTTTAGGCATCTATAGCTCAGGTCGATTTCTGTTAATGATTTACATCTTTGGAAAAAAAACTAAACGAATATGAACCCATCGATTTAGAGATTAGTTAAGCTGCCCCCCCCCCCAAAAAAAAAGTCTTTAACATCATGTGTGGTATCTATTGCATGTGTTAGTAAGTCTAGGCGTTTTCTAAGAAAAGAAAAACAAACTAGGAACAGTGAGATGGCAGAAGAGCTGCGAAAAGAATGAGGAAATATTGAACTTCTCAAAAAACTAGCAAAGAGATTCGTTGTCACAGTTCGTAAGTCGTCGTACTGCTACGACCTTTAAAAGATTTGGCATCTCTGAAACCTTTCTTAATCAATCACCTGGAGAAAGAATAATAAAGGTTCAGGTGTATAATCATCATGATCACATTCAGCCGTTTTCTATCCAATGCTGGATGAAGGCTTTCTCCTTTTCTCTTCACATATCTAGGTCTGCTGCACTACAATATAAAGTTTAGCGTCACGTATTGTGGACATTACAAGAACTAAAGATATATAATTTAACGCTACTGTACATCGTTTCTTTTAAACGAGAACTTTTCGTACTTTCTAAGCTCGTTCAACAAAAACTAAAAACAAAAGATGTACTGAGATTTGAAAATCCTAAAGCGTTTAGGCAAAACATCGTTTAATAAAACTATTTATTATTTAATGCTGTATCTTGAGATTTTATGTCAAACAAATCAGGTTATCAAACTTATCCACGCTGGCTCCTGGGTTCGATCCCAGCGGCCGACTATCCTGACTGAAGTTTTTCCAGGGTTTTGCTCAGTCACACCAGGCAAATGCCGGGATGGCACCTTCAATATAGGCTCTGGCCGACACCTTCCCTAGTAACCCCCTCCCCTGTCCCGCCCGGAGCCTTCTAGAGGCCATAAATAAAAATTCAAATTATCCAGCTGGTACTGAAAGCGGTGTTAAATTGTTTCAGGACTAAACAGGCAAACAGATGAGAAGGAAAACAATTAATGCTGCAATCTGGTTGAGGTAAATACGAAATGAGACCTACCACACACTACAAATAAATATAGTGAACTGCGTTTCAAAGTATGTATTCTTCATCACAGTATGAGATACTCTGAAATATTGATTATTTTCATGTTTATATAAATTGATATATTTGAGGGATTTTAATTTGTGTCTGCGTTTATATCTTAATTATACATGGTGTGCGAATTAAGGATTTTATTTACAGAGAAGATGAAATGTTATTGACAAGCAAATAAGGAGATGAGTCCGGTCATATATACACGCGTGACCTCACAGACGCACAGAGTGGGAGGATTTTTCTCTCATCACCTCCAGTAATTCGCACTCTGAATTTATACAATTATAATTCCTGTTGTGGTAAAAAGGAAAAAAAAAATCTCGGACTCAATAACCACCGCTTGAAATTTGGAGCAATGACCTGAAACTTCCAGAAATATTTTCCATGCACGCCAACCTTTTGAGATAGTGCCCTGGTAAATATGTATACTCACCGTAATTTTTCCTCTGCCTATCATGAAAACAGGATTTAAGAAAATATTTTTCTCTTTGCTGACAAATTAATGTAAACGTTTTCATTCTCACTTCTATATTTCATTTCCCGCGTTTTGTTTAATTTTTAGGGTCTATTTTCGATGTTTCAGAACCTATTTGTCTACCCATTTCCCAGGTTTATAGTACCTAAACATCTGGACACTGCTCTAAATAATGACTTAGACTAACTTAAATGTATTTATAACATTTGAATAGTAAGACAGAGAATAACGCAGCCGCCGAAACTAGTTGCGAAGGTCGAGGGATTCAGAGTGTCAGCAATAGGGAGACGATGGAAGTTTCAGTCCCGCTCACCGACCATTCTGACTAATGTTTTCCTGGTTTCCCTCAGTCATACCAGGCTAGGGACGGGGGGCCATTGACTCCCATCCCAGAGTTGGAGCTATTGATTTTTCAGTTTGGAATATAAATGTAAAATAAAACCTAAAATAGGTAGTTTTTAGTTTTTTTACGTTGCAGAAGTCAAATGAAGCAATACATCGCAAGAAATTACTTGCCTTGGCGTTCTTCGAAAACCACATTCGAAAACGCAGGTGGCCATTTCTGTTCTTTCCTTTCAAGATGCGATGTTTTGCACTCTCCCTCCGTTTTCTAAACCGATATATACTTCTTGTTAACAATTGATGTTATACTGAGGTTCATGTATGTACATTCTGTTTTTTGACTTGTAGACTATAGATTGTAAAATCTGAAAAATGGCACCTAATTCTGACAATTGTCCTGTCTGTAATCAACCTATATATGGACGACAAAAAACAATCAAATGTAACACTTGTTTATTCAAATATCATCTTTTACGTTTGGGATATAATAACGAAGAAATAAATATGCTTCACAAATCCAAATGTGAAAATTGTCAAAATAAATTTAAACCTGTGGGTGAGACAACGTCAATAAGAACGCTTAGCTCTACCGACGGAAATACAATTTTGAATACTACACGACAAGATGATATTAATCTAATGGACGAAAAGGTAAAATCACCTGAAAATAACTCTAGTTTAGAATTATATCAAATGATGCAAAATGGGTTAGGTAAACTTGACTTAGTGTTGAATGAATGTAATGCCATGAAACAAGAATTATATTTACTGAAAATTGAAAATTCCAAGTTAAGAGAATTGCTCGTAAAAAGTGAAAATTGCAAATGTAACAACAGTGTAAATAAAAGCAATAATGTAAACAAAGACAAAAATAAACTATTACAAGTAAGTGAACTTCAAAAAGTACAGCAATCTCTAGTGATTGACCAAGATAGTTCCAAACAAGATGACGAAAATCAAGAGGATCAAGCCAGACGGACAGAAGTGGTGTCTAGGAAGATGGTAAGAATGAACAATAATATTCAAAAAAGACAAATTACAAGTGGTGTACCAAGTGTAACAGAGAAAAACCTAAAAAACCAGCATGTGGCAAAAACCGGTCAAAACTAGTTACAAATAGAAGAAAAGCTTTATTTGTTACCAGATTTAGTTCTAATGTAAGTGAAGAAATAGTGGAAGCTATAGCAAAGGAACAACAGATTAACTAATGTACCAAACTCAAAACTAAATATGATACCTATTCATCATTTCATGTAGAGGTTAACGAAACTGATTTTCAATTAATAAACAACCCTGAAGTCTGGCCAAGTGGAATCATGATAGGACCATTTTATGGTCAATTAAAGAACACATCAAGCTTAGAAACATCTGAAGGTGCGGACAATACAAAGTGATGGGTAGTTTAAAACTGTAGTATCAAAATGTACGTGGACTTAGAACAAAGAGCAATGATTTTTTTCGTCGACATCTGACTGTCTATACGAAATCATCTTAGTGAGTGAAACTTGGTTTTCAGACTTACAGAACAACATCGACTATTTTCCTCAATCTTATACAATATTTAGGGCAGACAGAAATTATATTAATAATGAAAGTGACCGTGGTGGGGGTGTTTTAATTGCAGTCAGAAGTGATATTTCAGTGACAAGAAGAACTGATTTAGAGACAATTGAAGAATGTGTGTGGATTAAAGTTAAACGCTCTAGAAACAAAAATATACTTATATCTTGTGTGTACTTTGAGCCCAATTCTGTTATTGAAAAATATAAACCTTTTTTTTTCTGAGTCAGTAACACGAACAATAAATCCTCATCAATGTGACATTTTAATAGTAGGTGATTTCAATATATCAAAAGTTGATTGGAAAAAGAGGGAGTTCAAAGATGATATTCATATTTTTATTTTTCAAAATTAGAGCAAGACATTTTTGGATGATACAAATCTACAGGTAGATACATATTGTGTTGATCGTGATCTAATATTAAGTAATTTTCACATTTATGTAAATCAGTGTTTCCCAACCTTTTGCAGGCTGCGGACCCCTTGATTACTTACTAGTTTTTTTTGCGGACCCCTGCTCCTACAACTAAGGAAAACATTATACATAAAGTATCAGTAGATCTTTTTGCGTTATCTATAGCTTAAAAAAGATGTACAATTTCAATACATGAAAGTACAATTGAATACGCTTTGCTAACAATACTGCAATACGCCAATTAATAGCAATAATAGTAAACACTATTGAGTTTGTTTGTTTACTATTTTTCAATGTTATGACAGTAGTTTCGCGTCTGTCAACATTTTCATATGTGACTTCAAAGTAGATATTTACAGGCGCAGATCTGGTTGAATATCAAGTCTTTCCGTATTTATTTTTCATACAAACAAGTACAGAAAATGTTGACTCACACAAGTAGTCTCGAAAAGCATCAGATGTGAAATTCCCTTTCTCGGAACATCAGGATACAAAGACCGTGGATAAATCCAAAAGTCTACCATTCCTAGTAAACACAAACTGGGAAATATCATCTTCAAGAAGCAATCACAGGACAACTCAATAAGCTGGTCTTCATTTGGTGACAACTAATTTTTATTGTTTAGAAAGAAGATTCTTCATCCAATTGTTTTTCTCGTGGGGAACCGGAAGTTAATCTCTCAACTGAGAATCCAAAGAAAGCAAATGCTCCTTCATATTCCCAAATTTTCATTCGAAAGTTTTGTTTCACTTGCAGACAGAAAATCGTTCAGCTTGGGAAAGGAATCGTATTCCTTACTGTCGATTCGGAGAGCTCAACGTGAAGCTTAAAGTTCTTTAGTATTGGTTCTAATTTTGTATCAACCAGAAAAAGTCTTACCTCATCACGACCACGAATAAGCGAGTCAGGACTCTTCCACGAGATAGCCAGCTTACTTCTAAATGTAATGTTCGTGATCTCTTCCCGTCTCGTTACACAATGCAGTGAAATTTTTTGACTTAAGGGAGATTCTGGCGATGACTAAAGGGCTGCAAGTGGTGGTGAGATTAAAGGTCCATGTTTCTGTCGTTAAATGCATGTCCATCCTTTTAACTTCTCTTGAGCTTCAACAAAAGAGTTTGGATGAATCGCCACTACACGACAAAACCGATAAAAGAGTCGAAAAGCAATTAACAGAAATTCAGACTATTTCCTTGTTTACAATTATGGTACACGGCCTACACAGGGCTTACAAACCAAGAAATTTTTGTACAGTTTGTTTTTATTTAAAAAATGGGTTTCTACTACTCGTAACAAGTACTACACAAAGACAACTAACCTCTCATGAAATGTTGATACAAAAGCTGAAAAAATTAAGTTATAGCTGTTTTAAGAATATGAAACACACGGGAGTAAATTAGGGAATTGGTCTTTAACGTGCGTTTTGTGAGAAATCACCCTTCATCCACATTCCTCCTTTTTCCCCTGTACGCTTCATATCAGACCATTAAATGTTGTTCATTCACTTTATTTATTGTATTGCTTTGGGTTTGTTGAGTTCGATTTTAACTTGGCTTTCGTGGTCTTTATAAAAGGAAATCTGTATAATATGATGTAAATACCGGAAAGTAAATTCTCGTTACATGACAAAGTATTGCGGCCCCCTTACATGCTTGTCACGGACCCCAGGTTGGGAAACACTGATGTAAATCAATCACTTGTTACTATGGTGAAACCTGACAAGTAGCATGGCTCTATTGAAATTGTAATTTGTTATTAAAAGGTATTGGATGATACAAGAACTTATTTTAAATTACAATACCATAAAGGTAATTATTATAATTTATATCAGCAAATCAAAACTATAGATTCGACTAATATTTTATTAGTATCAAATATTGAGGAAGTAGAAACAAATGTTGAACATATTATTCGTAAAGCAATTATTGATAATATTCCAAGGGTAAAAAGGTTTAAATCTAATTATCCATCTTGGTTTTCAATGGAATTTATTAAGGTCATGCAAAGGGAAGTAACATATCATAAGCAATAGAAACAAACAAATGATTTTAACCACTATACTATGTTTTCTTTTTGCGTAAGCAATCCAAGTCTTTAATTAAACGTGATAAACAGAGCTATTTGCATAATATACAGAATGAGTTAAAAATGATCCAAAAAAGTTTTGGAAATATCTGGGTAAATTTACCAAAAAATCTAACATCTTAGATGGAATATTAGTTGAAGATGAATATATTAATGATAAGAATAAGTTAGCAAATTGTTGTGGTAAATTATTTGAGTCTATTTACCAACCTACGCAAAATATTAATGATAAAATCAATGGTGAACAGTTTCTAATGTGAATTTAAATCATAATAACATGAGTGTTACAGTAATTATTGTCAGTGATGTTCTGAATGCAATCAAATCCTTGCGAACCAAAAATTCTTTGGAATTAGATGAAATACCCATATTTATAATGAAAGGAATAAGTGAAATAATTGCTCCTGTTTTGGCATCATTATTCAATTGGTGTATAATAGTAGGTGTCTTTCCTAAAGTTTGTAAAATTTCCTTAGTATGTCCTATTCCTAAAAAAAGATGGTAAGAGATTGGAAGATTACAGACCTATTTAAAAAATTAGTGTTACTCTTAAAATGTTTGAAAATTGTTTTTATAAATTTGTTTATAATAGTGTTCAAATTTTAATTTCTCAATTTGATTTTGTACAAAAATGTTCAACTACTACTAATTTGGCAACTATGATGACTAAAATTGGTCCACTGGTCCAACAGAGAGGTCAGGTGTATGTTACTTATTTAGACTTTCAGATAGCCTTGGATAAGATAGACCCTACCGCATTGGCTACGCTTAAAATGTTGAGTAATTTCAATCTTTCTAACCAGCTAATTACTTGGTTTCGTTCTTATACTTCTGAAAGGAAATTTAAGGTCAGATACAGTGGTACATTATCTTCTTTTTACAATATGTCTTCTGGTGTTCCTCAGGGGTCCAATTTGAAACCGCTGTTGTTTTTTATCTTTATAAATGATCTTTCACAATGTTTCGATTCTGAAACATTAACCTTTATGGATGATGTTAAACTTCTCAAAGTTATTGACAATGATAGTGATCATCTTATATTACAAAATGACTTAAATAAAGCTCTTTCATGGTCCAAACAGAATTTTATTCCTTTGAACCTTGACAAAACTTTCGGCATGAGTATATCTAGAGAAACAAATATTTCTACCTTTTCCTACAACATAAATGATCAATCAATACATATGAAATCAGAAGTAAAAGACCTTGGTGTTTATATTGATACCAAGCTCAATTTTTCTAAACATATAGAGGTAATAGTTTCAAAAGCACGTAGAAATCTGAGTTTAGTTAAATGGATTGCTTCAGATTTTAACAATATAAATATATGTAAAATACTATATTATTGTGCTTTAGTAAGGTGCCATTTGGAATATGCAATTGTTATATGGAACAACAATAATAAGAAAATTCTAATTAACAGAATAGAAGTTCAAAATGATTCTTTTGTCTTGGATACGTTGGAAATTTAAGCACTTACATCAATATTACAGCAAGGAAAAGCTAAGAAAAGAACTGGGTTTATTAAAGCTCAGAGACCGTAGGAAGATTTCAGATGTTAAATTCTTTCACTCTATATTACATGGACCGTATGGTATGAGTGGCTTAATCTCTATAAAAGTTCCTGAATATAGAACTAGAAATTATTATCCCTTTTTACCAGTTAAACATGTGTTGTCTCCAGTTCAGAGGAGTGCCATAATAGTCAATACAATAAATGACAGAGTGGATATTTTTCAAGATAAATTACCAGACATAATAAAGAAAATTATAATCATATCAGATGATGGATTTGATCGAAATAGTTAATGTACCTTTGGACGAATACAGTGTATAATGTTGAAACTTATGTATATATGTTATGATGTACTACAAATTATATTAGGCGAAAAATTTGATTGAAAGAATCAACACTTTTTTGGATGAATATGATGTATGATGGAACATGTGTATGCATGTTGTAATTTAGTACAAATGTATTGTAATATTTTGGGTACTAACTAATATAAACATTATGTTAATAATAAAAATATTTTAATGTGTCATATTATGTAATATTCCTTTCTTGTTTTAGATGTTTGTCAACTTATTTGTAATTATTAATATCAACATAAATTACTGTAATTGTTATCATGACAATCTATTGGGCGACATCATTTGTATATGATCTGTATTGTCTTTATGACTAATAAAATACAAATTATTATTATTTGTAATCCATCAGTATCAATTTTTAAATAAGTTAA
>JAGDQP010028355.1:0-14423 GCA_022664845.1 Lepisma saccharinum | reverse complement strand
ATGTTGCTTTGCTGAACTACATTCTGGGTGACGGTCAGTTCGAGAGTGCTGGCCGGCTCGCGTGTGGGGTCTTAAATAGGACCCCTTCCAGAACAAAGCTGGCGTTTTGAATTTGAAAGCAAGATGTTAGCACGTCATTGGCTAGAAATTAACTTAGACCTTTTCCCACCAAAATCAGGGGCTCCACAGTCTAGTGGTTAGAGCGTTGACCTCATGTCCGCGTGGTCCCGGGTTTAATTCCCGGCTGGAGTCCCACTTTTCGGCGTCCACCCAGCTTCGTGAGGCAGGGGAGTCACGTGAATAAAGACGTGACGGCCACACTCGGTCTGGTAAACCCCTGATACGTCTGTTCGTGCTTAGGTTACTCAGGCGGACGTAGTTCCACCAAACACGGACAGATGGCGTTGGGGCAGGCTCAGGGCCTATAGGCCTGTTACGCCAGTGTTTTTTTTTCACCAAAAAGAACTTATTCGGAGCTGAAGATTTAAGTACTCATACCCAGAAAGAAATGTTTTTTTTTAAGCTAAAAGAGATTAAATTAATAAAAATGTTACTCTAAATATACAGGATAAAAATACAGTTAGCTAGTACAATTACATAGCAACACAGAATAAACATAATTACATAATACATAGAAATATAAACTTCACAATAATTACCATCGATAAAACACACTTGATTAAATATACGGTTGGCCAACCTCTCTTACTTGCTAATAAAAGAGATACTCATTTACATAATTACACACATATTAATCTAAAACATTTACAATTTAGCAATATTAACAGGAACGACAGGTAACGTACGTACCTCCTCTTTATAAGCGTCATCATAGATTATGACGTCATAATTTAATTGAGGTACTCATCAATGGACAATATCTCGAGTCTCTGGCCGTTGTATTCCATATTATTTTGTAAGTACTAGGGAACTATGTACTTTTTTTTTGTAGTATTCTCAAATTTCAAAATATTAAGAAACAATATTTAAAATGTAGGACAGGCGCAATAAAACAACTTACCCATTCGAAGTCGTAAGCCGAATGGTCGAAGTCGTTACCCAACTCATGCTTTCTTTGGGACAAAATTTTGAGAACAACATCTATGCTTTTGCGATAGTTTGGGGGCATCTGCAGTTTTCTTTCGTAGATTGTTTGCGGATTTTTTCGTAGATTCTTTGTTACATATTAAAAATAGTTAAAGTGAATAATGAAAATTTTAATTTTACTGGGGTAGGTTACATTTTTGAAAAAAAAAAAAAGAGTAAACTTAATAAGAAGAATGAATGATTATCTTCTGTTTGGAGGACATCCAAACCTTCGTTACCATACTGATGAAACAACACTATTACTGAAAAGGATAGAAATTAGGTGCCAGATTATCCATCTGGATAACATAAGGATATCATGTTTTGGTGAATTATCGTCATCTACTGTTAAAGAGACAAGATATTTGGATGGTAGTCTTAGTATATTTTGGAGGTTTGTTTTGTGTTATGTCCTGATGAAAAGTAAACAGATTTAATGGATTTCCTTGTTCTATATATTTGAAAATATATTTTTTTGACTATGATAGTCTATTATTTGTAGGGAAAGTGATGCGTGAATATAGATTGGAGGTGGCGGCCGGTAATTTGATTCGATAACAAATCTAAAGACAGCACTCGGATGTAGTAAATTGGTGATATAATATTTTGAACGCGGCTATCCAACTATTATAGCCATTTGTGAGTGTCGGTCGGAGAATAAAAGCTTTATAGGTTGTAAGAATGGTTGTGGTATACCATCTCCATGAGATACTGTCGTATAAGATAAACTCTGTTCGTTACTTGTCTGATTTTGTTATTATGAAGTTTCCAGTTGAATTTAGTATAAAAAAAATTACTCCGTTAGGTTGCTCTGGCATCGACCTCATAATAGAATATGATAGAATAGTAGAATTCCTCATAATAGAATTCATATGTAAGTGAGTCAAGAATAAATAGCACGTGTGAATGAATGTGGGAGACGCAATATATATAGAGCAGTGTTTGTCAACCTTTTTATACTCACGGGCCAGTAGAATATAGGAATAATCTTTCACGGATAAAATGAATTGTGTGGGCGGTAACAGCACCATGGCTTACGCCCTTCCCGTAAATAAATACACAATGAAAACAACCCTAAAAGTAGAAGGCTATTTGGTGATAGTGGTAGGATATTTGATGATAGTTGGGTAGGTTATTTGGTGACATTATGGATAATTAACCAGAACTTTTCCTAAGCAAATGTACATGAAACAAATGTATATCACTCGGATTCATTAGACGATTTTTCACAAGAGTCGTCACACATGAACATGGTTATATCCTCGTCAATGTCCTGTACACGTCAATTTTTCAAGAAATCGTTGCATGAAAAAGCTGCACTGAATTCAGCTTGCACCTGTATTGCTTTTGACATCTTGTGAATACCAAACTCTACACTTCGTATACATCCAGGCATCACCATGCTTGTCTGAAGAAGAGACGCTCACTTCCGTAAATCCTGGTGAAAATTAATCTGTTTTTGAAAAGTTTTATATAAGGCTCACAGACTTAAAATTAACTTAAACATAATAAAAGTCTGTGCTAAAACACTGACGTAATTTGAAACTTTTCTGCACTTGAAAAAATCTTACAAATCCTTGTGCACAGAATTGCATACATAAAATAAATATTAAAGCATTTTCCATGGATTTTCCTTTATATTAACGTACTCGTGAATTATAACAAAAAGTTTTTCTTAGATTGATGCCAATGACTGATCTTTGTTACAGAGAGCAAGAAAGAAATGGCACAGATAGTGGACAGAAAATAGATGGATGGCATGCCATGAAGGTTAAAGTGTCAATACACAGACCTCGTGGTAGCTTCGAAAGGGAACGGACTTTTCGGGGACAGGTCTGGTAAGAATTATCACCAAATAACCTATATCATGAAATAATCTTTCCTTACCCTACTAAACTAATTCGATATGACAAGTGTGAGGAAAAGGAATTGGCTTATGATAATTGATAATAATCAACTTATTTGTTTAAAAGGTAACAAAACTAACCATGTTTGTTGTAAGTTAATGAAAATTAGCTCTAAAGTGTTGTCCTTAGTTCATTCAGAAGATAAAGAGATGTATGCTCCTAGGTTTTAAAGTTAATTTTGATAAGTCTGTTTATTATTAATACAATTAAAATCAATATATTTAATGCAAAATAACGAGGTATTGCAGGGCCCTTTTCAGGGCATCAATTAAAACTTGTTCTCTTCAATTATTTTTGTGAATATGGAACTACGACGATGTAGCTATAGTGAAAACGCCTATTCAGTGAATACTAGAGTGTGTATATAGTGAACGTGAATAACACAATGACTCCAACTTTTAAAACAAAAACATTTTTCTCCCCACACATAAATGAACAAGCACTATTTTCATAACATTAGAAGCAGACAAGATCTGTTTCTTAACCTGCGTTTCCTAATGAAGTAGTTCCATTTATGAAAAACTTTAAAAAAAAAAAAAAAAAAAAGTACTCAACTCAGCCGTGTAATATATGCATATGAACAGATGGATAATGATTTAGCAAGATTATAAACGAAGTCAATAAACTTGAAAGTCTAAACAAAGAAGAAAACGAGTATGAATTTGTGTACACAAATGTGAAAACACATGTAGTCTACCTACATATGTATTTTTGTATTTACTCTTTTTCCATGCGTCAGAAAATTGATATTTTGTTCCACTATGGAGCTAACGGTTTCACCTCATAAAAAAAAGAAAGAAAAGAAAAGAACAACTAAATAAACAAATATAATGATTTAAAACACAGTAAGCTTAACGAAGCTGTGATTTGCTAATAGTCTGCACAGAAGATTTCAAGATAGAAAAAAAAAATAGGATGGTTAACGCCCAACAAAACCTATCACTTCCTTCTGAACTTATCAACCCAAAAAAATGAGGAAGTTTTTACAAAGAAACGAATGAGTGCTGTGTATGGATGGCCTTCATCATCATCACCATCTCTCTTTTCCTTTCTCTCTAGAAGTAAACTAGCCGCACAGTCAACATTTTGAGAAACAGGGCACACCCAAATATTGGCGCCATTGAGAAAGCAAGTCTTCCACAAACAGCCGTTGGTTTGTCGTTTCTTTTAGTTAACTGCAAATATAAGATTCACACACAAAGTGCTCATCTATTTAATTAACTAGAAAAGCGTTTTTTTACCCCCCCCAGCAGGAACTAAAATTAAAAAAATCCTCTTCCTCATCTTTCGACTTCTTCTCCTTTCACATCTGGCTATTGTCAAGGAAAAGGTGCGAACAAGGAAGGACTGTGATATATCCAACTTTTGATATCGAACTTAGATATGGACTCTATATCAAAAAAGTGATCGATGTATCTTATCCAATAAATAAAAAATAAAAATACTCACCGGCGTTACAAACCGATAGGCCCTGAGCCTGCCCTAACGCCATCTATCCGCTCTTGGTGGAACTGCATCCACCTGAGTGACGCCAGTGTGGTCAGCATTGCGCGCCACATAGCCACGAACAGGCGTATTAGGGGCTTACCAGACCTTGTGGAAGTCACGTCTTTATTCACGTGACTCCTTAGTTTTCATCACGACGCTGGGTGGACGCCAGACGGGAATTGAACCCGGGACCACGTGGACATGAGTCCAACGCTGTAACCACTAGACTATGGAGCCCCCTATATCCTATCCGATATCGAATATTAATATCGTTTTTGAGGATAACAAAATTCGAAAGATTATATTTTACAGGTGGAATAATGTAAAAATGTCTTAATGAACGTAGGGTAAAAACGGTCCATTTCGAAGTTAATCATAAAAAAAAGTTGACATTTCGATAATATTTTGGACTATGGCCGTAGTAACTAAATGGAAAACAGGAAAAAAAAAACAATAATTCGGTTTAAACTGTTGCCACCTTTGCAAATAATATTGATGATAGATTGCACATCACACAGGCGCATTGGCTGAATAAAATATTTTATCCCCTGTGCAATACGCACGCGCCGTGAACGACGCATGGAGGATGTGGTGGTGGCACTCCACATATATCTACTCGACCTACGGTACAAATAAAAAGATTATTAAAATCCGAATACAGTAATTAGACTATGTGTAGTAGATATTATTATCGAGTTCAAAATAATTATAGCATAAGTTTTATAATTATTGCAAATTCTATACTTAAAACATAATTAGTTGAAAATTTTCCGTTTTGTTTTTAAATTAGATGTAGGCCTACTATTTTAGAACACTGTAACAAAATTGATGTTCATATGAAGTGGGTCAAATAGCAATATTTTAAACTGAATTATGACTTTCTATCGTATTAAGTTTAACCACAATCTTGATGTGAAATTAGCAAAGTTCCGACTTTCATGTCTAATTTATCTAATTCGAGAAAAAGGGGCGCAGCGGCAGTCATCTTCAAAATTTGCAAATAGAAAAGAGAGACTAGTTTATATTTTATTCAATTATTCATTAGTTCTATACAGCTTTTGTATGAAACATTGACAAACTCTATCGTGTTGGACATACTCTATATGAAAGAAGATATTATTAATCTCCTCTTAATTGTGTACCTTATTTTCATTTCAAAGCTCTAACAAATCAAATACTTTCCAAGTTTATGAACTTGGAACGAACTTATGAAACACGACACCCTGTATATATACACACGAAAACAGACTGATAAAGAAAGAAAGAGATTAAATGGAACCTGAATCACATTTGACGTAAAATAGAACCTTGCCGTACAGCAATAAATCAGTTAAAATAGTGGAGAACATTTATGTTTTTTTTTTCAAGCTGTTATAATTTGTTCACCGTCGGCAATTCGTATGTTCTGAAGCTCGAGAAGACCGTACTTCTTTCGCTACCGCAAGAATCCGAAATTGCCTTTTCGGTAACTATATATATGAGAGCAAACGGGTGTGGAAGAACTCTCTATATACCAGCAAGAAGAAAGTTGATAAAAAAAAAAGAGAGAAAAGAACCAAAGGCGTAGGTGAGGAAACGTTCACTCGTTCAGATAAGATGAGGACTAACAAATTATGACGAGACTGCATCCATAACTTCCACGAAAACATGATTTCAAGTGGAAGATAATCGTTATAGAGAACACCCAAACCTCAGGGAGTTAGTTACCTATATATCTTACATGGAAAAATCCTAAAGGATAAAAAGAAGTTATTTTTATGTTTAGAATTCTTTCCTCCGAACGATCTTTTTGATCTCTGCAATTTAATGGGACTCAAAATGTCTTTCATTTTTTTTCTTCTTATTTTAGAAAAAAAAAAGCTACGGATCCAGCACTTAATCTTGACAACTTTTCAAGCCAACAAATGACAAACAAAGTACCACTTGGTTTCAGCTACAACTTAGACCTAACAACAACAACAGCTACTATTACTACTACTACTAATAATAATAATAATGTTTTAATTTCTAAATAACTTTTACGAGTTGACGTAGAAACGTTCTGCTTACTGTTGTACTTGAAAGGTGTTGTTATTCTGCTAAATTGTGCTTGAAAGGTATCACAGACTGGTTCAGTGTGTCTGCATTTTGGTCTTATCAGTTCTTACTTCTTCGAGTTGAACAATCAAGCTGTCACTGTGGATGTTGGGCGCTGTTGCACCACACATTTCTTCGTCCGGGCCAGAAAGATTGATTGATGCCTGTTGCCAACATTTGGTTTCAACAAGATGGCCCTACGCCACACACCGTAAAGGTACACAGGAATGTTCTTTAGACAATATTTCCAGGACATTTAATTCCGCGATTTGAGGACATTGACTGCCATGCGTAATCTCTAGACCTAACGGCAACTGAATTAATTCTGTGATGGGTACTTCAAATATAAAATACTATGGTATCATGTATGCTATTTCTACCCCATTGTTCCAAAAGCTTAAAATGTCACCCCATTATACGTGAGATTTGCCAAAATCATATCGCTATGTTGCAGTGTGTTATGTGCAATTTTCGTGAACGACTGCAAGATTACATTGATTGTAATGGAATCCAACTTCGTAATGTAAACTTTTAAGATGTGAGTAAGTCGCAATAGACTGCAGTAAATCCTTTTCTTATTTCTAATAGTGGTCTTGTATATTTCTGCCGACTATCTCATAATATGATCACAAAATCCGTCAGACTCACCCGACGACACCTCTATAAATTACAGTATGTTATTTTCTTTCCAATCTTCTAATTTTCAAATATCTTGTTCACTGATTCCTTAAAAGAACTGGATTTTTCTACTCGATACTTGGAAATCATGAAATCTCATTAGCATTTTCCAGTTGACTCGATCGAATGCTTTTTCCAAATCAATAAATACTACAGTTCATATTTTCTTATCTTTCTTTCTCACCTATTGTTCTTTAATCAACCAAAGCGAACACAGAAGGAATTCTTGGCAAAGACTAATTTGTCGCATATGTCTCTTTCATTATTACTTGTTTTGATTAATATCTACATAAATACATCCCTCCCACTTGCATAAAAAAAGAAAAAAAAACAGCAAATGATTTGGTCTGAAAGAAGTACACATATGCTACAACAAATAGACGCATAACGTTCTGGGCCTTTAATTGAAAAGAGGTAATAAATTGAGGGCGAGATATGACTACATAACAAAAGTATACTAAACACGAACAAGGACAAAGCATAACCAAAATTGTTATGGAAGGGAATGTTTAATGATGTCCGGTAGCTACAAAAAGCACCAACGAGAGCTTGCAATTATTGAAGTCAAGACCAGTAATTACTACAGCAGCACTGCAATGTAATAAATGTTCTTTGAGGCAAAAGTGTGTGTGTCCATGTATGTGAGTGTGTGTGTGTGGACAACAGCCTTTTTCAATTTTAGTCCAGATAATTAGCCTAACAAAACACCACTAAATGAGTAAGTTTTGGATGCTATGAAGGGCAATATGCGTAAATAAATGAAAATACCGCAACGTGCGTGTATATACGCACACATATATGTATGCATAAGAGCTTATGTGAATAGATAGCGCATATAAAGTTGAAGCTTATATCAAAGCATCTTTCAGAATATTCTAGGATTGCGCTACGCAATAACCCGTAATGATGCTTTATGAACATGGCATTCATCAACAAAATGGTTGTTCAGGAGGGAACGAACCTCGACCATTATACGCATCACTGAACATCGTTTACAAGTGGTCAATTGTATAGAAATCAATGCAATCAACGTTTACGGGACACATATCTCCTAACCTATACATATATATATATATATATATATATATATACGATTCACAAAGGACCGTTGGTGGACATTTCTGTTTTTGGGTGAGGACGCTATTTTGTTTGTTTTGGAGTGAAATTAGTTCCCATGAGAGAAGTTTAGATGAGGGAGAGAGGAAAAGAATCAAACATAATGGTGGGGGGGGGGGGGTAATAACTTTTCGATTAAATCAATTATAGAAGATGATTAGATATATTCTTTTCTTTTGTTCGTGTTGACGTGTGTTTATAATCAATAAAATGTAATCGAATTTAACAGAGAGTCACGCTTTAGCTATCTCCCACGGCTGTAATAAAATGAGAGGACAAAACGATTATTTGCACTAATATACCAGACTGATCTTGTAATGTCCTAAAATATTTTGTATCACATTTTTCTTATTATCGATGTTCTTTTTCTTACTAGAAGATCTCATGAAGTAGCTTTTGTCCGTACGGATTTTCGAGAATGTCTTCGTATCTCAATCTGTTTCAAATCCGTAAGATATTTTGAACCTTGTGTCCTGCATAAAGTTGCAATGTTGCTCATATAAATTCAGACCTTGAGAATTCGAACTTTGGGAAACAAAGCTTATAACCATTTACGAGTTCAAGTTCAAAATACATTTATGTTTCATCATAGCTCTCCTTGAACGTCAATCATTTTTTTTTTTTTATGCTTCAATAATTTATGTCATCCCTGAAGTATGGTTCCGCGTTGTCGTTGAAATAATTCTTTATTGTTGTTACCGGTTCTTGTATGACGAAAAACTTTTTCCATCAATGGCTACTTTTTTTTTTATCTTTAAGAATTAATGGAAGTCCGACGAGACTAAATCTGCTGAATAGGGTAGATATTAGTTCTAATGCTTTTTAGTTTGAACATAAATGATTTTAGTTACAGGCTGTGTAGCTCTAATGGGGGGACGATTATATTCCATCGTGGTTGCGAAGCCAGAGAGAAAGAGGCCATTCGGAAGACCGATATGTCGTTGTGAGGGCAATATTAGAAGGACCCCACGAGAGGTAAGTATTTCTGATCAAAACTGGCTTGGTCTTGTCCAGGTTTATAATCCAATGACGAACGTTTGTTATTGTGGCGATGAACTTGCGAGTTCCGTAAGTCATAGAATTGGTTAGTTTAAGGGGATTTTTAAGATTTCTGTCTAACTTGTCTTCTTATTTCTATTCTTTAGTTTGTCTATCTAATGTTTTTTCTTTTCCCTGATCGAAGAGCCACTTTCCCAGTCTGTGTCACGATTTTCCTATATTTTCTCTGTTCTACAATCTGCTAGTACACATACAACGTTCCTTACTTTCTAGCAACTTGGTATGGTCCAGCATACAGAGACCTAATATTCACTATGAAAACGAATTTTCTATTTTCTACAAAAGCTAAATCTCCCGTAATGTTCGATTGTTATTCTCTTTGTTTCTCAGTTTCCTTGGTATTGTACTATTGAACAACCATTTTTAACCCTCACCAACTTAGCATCGAACAACGCCAACATAGTATACGTTCAAACGTAATTCAGAGGCACCCATACAATAATGAACAATTTCATTTACGTATATGTAAGGTGCAATTGGATTGTTTATCTTTATACACTATTTGAATTCCTAAGTGTGACCTTTCAATAATCGTGGTAGTAGTAAGAAGTCAAATCAACTGTACACAATTCCATATTTCATACTTTTTAAGAACCCTTTACAAGCTTACATACTGACTTCCAATTAGCAACAACCCAAAAGTTTAGAATGTATCGATAGAAACTCCAATGATGAATTTACAGACATCCTGTGCTAATAAACAGTTACTAACTTACTACCTTTCGTCTCAAATATTTTATTAAGATTTCGATTATCCGAATTTAAACTAAGATTAATGCTATTATGATTGAAATATTTAGGTTAAAATTATATGCAATTGACCTGATTTCCAGAAATCAAATCATAACATTCATCCTAATAATACCCTCTCCATTTGTGTGTGGAGCAGAGGGAATGCAGGGTCTGTAGCACACTCAATAATATTCCTTTTCTCTTCAACTTCCACCCTATCTTTCTTAATGGTAGCCACATCCCACAAGAAATAAAAAAGGGTTGGAGAATGAGGGTTTAAGGTGGTTTTGAAACGTGTAATATTCTGAAGACGAATTCAACATTAGCTAATGTTAAAAATAGCTTTCAAGGGTCTCGGCTAGTCATTATCAATGCTGTTTATGACTAAGGGAGACGCATCCAAATTAAAGGGTGTTCCAATTTAATAAGAAGTAGAGTCCATCCCTGTTTCAACCCTCCTTCTTCCTTGTAATCTTATCGTGTCCGAAGGGATTCTTCCAAGGTTGCCGTTTACATGTTTATATGTATATAAGAATGAAGGGTCGCTCTTTAAATCATTTTCCCTTACCCCTTTGCTGCAAGCTGGTTGATTATTATTGTCCGAAGGAGTTTGAACTGTTTGCCTGCTTCCTGGCCACTAGAGATCATCATGCAAAGCAACAAGCACTAATTTTCATCGCTTCAAGGTGTAAAAGCAAAGCATGATTATTAGCTTGTACAGCTGTCAATGACGATTAGTGTCCTTTAATTTTCAATAGTATATAAACCGCTAGATGAATATTCGTAAGAGATGTTATTCTGTGTATATTTGTTCACAGTCTGTCAATTCGATTAGTGAATTTTTATTTGCTCGCGAAAAGTTGTAATCATTTATTATTATTATTATTATTGCCTTAGTGTTGAGAACAACTATATGAACCCACTATAATACTAATTATTTCATCGAAATGATTTGTGATTGTGATTATTAACAGGGATTCTGCCAGGATTTTAAGTTTGGGGTGTGGGTGTAAACTGTAAAGTCAAAAGTGGGATGGTGTAAGTGGAGTTTTGCACGGTTTTTGTAGATTTTTTACCGTAAAAATTGTGAAAGTTGCTGGGGTGTTCTCGTGGATTTGGAAGGGTGACGCCCCCACAGGGAGGGGGGTCTGACGGAATCACTGATTATTAATTTTTTACAATATACACCGAGGGATTATAGAATGTGTTCCTTCAATATTAATATTAAATTAAAATAACTTAGTTTTCTAGCTATTTGAAGTAACAAGATAAGAAGAACAATATGCTAAATGAAATAGGTATGATTTTAGAACTCTATGTGCATAACATTACAGAGAAAGGTAAAGGTAGGTAGGTTGCGTCTTTGAGTCGGAAGAGAAGACGGTGAGTCATGCGGATGCGAGATCTTCTTGCACTCAATATTTTGTATTATTGTTTGTACATAAACCACTCGTCTATAAGTTGGTGGTCTGTAGTTTAGTTACAAATACCTACTCTATTCATTGTTGGATGATGTGTAACTAACATACTTGAAAGATTCATAGCCCTATGTCACAGATCTTATTCGATAATTTCTTAATCAAAGGCAAGCAATACATTTACATACAAATAATAATAATACACTTGTCATTGATCTCTCAATGAACTAATCTAGATATATCTTGAATATCAGTGAAATAAAATACTGATAAGTGTCTGTATAGTAATATAATTACTTCAAAGAAGAAAATTAATAATGATAACTCCGCTGTCCCTTTTAACTGCTTTTATCAGCTTAGGTCAAAGCTCATGTCATTGAAAAAACTGTTTGAACTGGCTATCTCAGGAGAGTTTGTAGTGTAGTGCTTTCCCTCAGTGAGGGGAGGAAGTTTCTCTTCAAGTTCTGCCGACATGGGAGGGGGCCCTTTTCTTGTTTACATAAGACACAAGCAAAATTTAGTAGCGGAGTGCTTCTTTATTTGCAAAAGTGTTAGTGAGGCTGGGGAAGGGGCAAAAGTTTTAAAACAAACGACTGCACAGTCACGTGTAAAAGTCGTGCTGGTGACTCGCGACTGTGGTGAACAGTGGGGTGAGTGCAGAATGGTGTACAAGCAGGGTAAAATGGGGGAGGACACATTAGCGACCGGTGCAAAAGATGCCACAAAATCCCCCATTTCCTTCCGTTTTGTATTTACTAACCTTATAAGTGGCGCAGACAGCTTATGTGCAACGTTTACTGTCTGTTTTTAAGCGATGTTATCTCATGTGGACTGTTTGTCACATATGTTCAAAGTTTCTTAACATATGAGATGGAAATTTAAGAATTTTACGAGGAAACTGTCTACAACTGTTTATCCGAACTAATAAGCGAAACAATACTAAAAGTAATAACCATTACTATGCATTTCAACTGAAGAAATGATTGACTAAGTCTTAAATTTACTGAAGATACTTCAATTTGAATCTGGTTTCAATTTGAATTTGAATATATCGATACTTCTGGTTTAACTTGATTTGCTGTATATCAGGATCAGACCGGGATAAGGTTGGGAAGACAGGATGTTGGAAGGTAGTTGCTCACTGTGCCAGATCTAGACATTTTCCTATGAGGGGCAAAGCTAAATTTTGCCGCCCTTTCCATCGTTTTTTTAGCCAAACAACACGACCGGCCTACCCAGCGGCCACAACATTGTCTCGCATCATGTACTGTACTTTTCCCATCATCTCTGGAGCGAGTGGAGCCTGTCATGGCATCGCTATTACTAATTCCAGTAAGGTTGTAGACCTGCCTATCTGACTTGAATCGCGGTTTTTGAATTTTAAAGATGAAGGTAGGTTGTATGGTTCATAACAAAATATGTCTTAACACGCCAGTATTTAAAATTTGAACACGTTTAGGTCAATTTCAATTTAATAGGCAGTTTTATTTCCTTTCTTGGGATTTTTTTTTAATTTTTAGCTGTTTGCCGCCCCTAAACGTGCCGCCCAGGGCGCTTGCCTCCTTTTGCCACCCCTAGATCAGGCACTGGTTGGCCAGGACACAGTTAGTACCGGTATGTACCATCCTAGATATTTTCTGGTATGACTAAGGAGAAACCCTGGAAAAGTCTCAGTCAGAATGGACCGCCGCTGGAATAATTCCCAGGACCTTCCGATTGCGAAGCCAGCGCTACAATAACTGAGCTACAACCGTATGTCTGATATTGTTTATGATGGTCATTCATATTTTTGCCAGAAGGAAAGTTTATGACTCTAAACTTCTTGGGTATGGTGATCTGATGTTGATTTATCGTTACCTTCCATCGCGTGGACTGAACTTGATTGGTTGAGGGCACTTTGTGTTGTTCTCTATCAAGATAGGGTTGCTAGAAATAAAATTATTGGCACTTCCTTTCGGTACAGAGAATGTATTGAACCATAAAATGTCGTCTTTAGGGTAAAAACAAATCAATAAGTACATGGTTTCAAAACCTACAGGGCATCCAAATTCCAAACAGGCCGAAAAGAAGTACAGGAAAGAGTATATGGCAAAATGAGAATGGAACTGAAAGTACAGACTGGGGTAATACTCCGAAATAGGAGCACTGAAAACGAAATACCTAATATTGAACGGACAGCTGGCAGACACAGCGCTATTATGAATTGTACCCTTAACTTCGGCCTCAGCGCGTTATATGACTGAGGGGTGACGTCTCTGACAGAGCACTCTTCGGAGAAAAGGGGGGGATATAGAAAGTTAGGTCAAGACCTTAGTATAGGCATTATTTCGGGATTCGCTTTGTGTAACTGAGAGGGGAAGGTCCTGGGGATTGAACCTACTCTGGCGATCTGAAGTCCACATTATAACAGAACTTCAAATTATAGCTCTATAACTTCAGGTGCATGTGTGAGAAAATAATGATAATAATTATGAGCGTTCTTCCCGGAGGCATATTATGACTCGCAGGTTAGGGAAAGGTGAAACGATGGGAGAAACAAACCATTAAATTACTAAATCTGGTATTGCTATTCTACAAATAAACTGACAACTGATACTGTTGGAAAAACTGTCAATTGAGAAAGATATTTGATTTTCCCATTTGACGTAATATACAAAACACAAACGTCTCCATTTTTAAACTTCCCGAAGGGATGTGGATAAAAAGAAATGGCTATAGAGTTATTTGGTATATATTTGAATTGGTAACAGAAATCTCGGATTGTTTGAGTAGTGCATCCATGTGTGTCCGTGACAGGCGATCTTTTGCTTCGCAGCCTCCAAAACGAATCAAATTTCTCTGGAGCTGCATCCCTATGTTTATA
>JAGDQP010028354.1:7030-24220 GCA_022664845.1 Lepisma saccharinum | reverse complement strand
ACCGACGATGCCTGCCCAGATATTTACCGCAAATCGCTGTTGATGTCCATGAACAATGGCACCATGCGGATTTGCGTCAGCCCACACATGACTATTCCGGTATTGAATACACCCTCTCGCGTGAAACAGGCCTCATCTGTGAAGAGTATGGGGGCAAGAAACTGCGGGTCTTGCAAACGGCGCTGCACTAGCGTTTCACTAAATACCACACGGGGTGCGAAGTCTGTAGGATGCAGGTCTTACACTTTCTGTGGATGATAGGGGTGTAGTTGTTGTTCACGGAGTACTCTCCACACAGTAGTGTGATCAACCCCCACTTCTTGTGCTAATGCTCTAGTGCTGCTCGACGGGTGTTCTGTCACACGCTTAAGAACCTCTTCTTCAAGGTCGGGAGTCCTGGTTGTTCGTCGCCTGCCGCGGTCATGACTGACTGGGCGCAAGTTTCCCGTTTCCCGTAAACGCCGAAACAGCCTCGGAAACATGGTGGACTTTGGATGCGCCTGTCTGGATACCTGGTGCGATACAACCTTGCAGCTGCACGACTGTTTCCATTCCCTCGCCCATACACAAACACCATATCTGCAAGTTCTTCCAACGTGAACGCCATTTCACTCCCGCACTACGCTCTCTCCAGACCACCAGCACAGACAACGCACATGTACTGATACTGAGCGACTAATCACGGAATAGTAACACGCCGTCTGCAGGTTCGGGAAGGCAACACGTCACCTGCACAACGATGACGTACATTACCGCCGAGTCATGTGATAAAGAGGGCGTACAGCGACAGAGCCTCGTGTTGTTTCCTCTGTTTGGTGTAGCCACCAACGTACGTAACGTATGATATGAAGGCAAGGACAGGTTCGAATGCCGCTTGTAACACGACGACACGTGTTGTTTGTGGGTTCGGCAATAGGGCTTTCAGGAAACAATGTATGGACACTGTCGTGTGGAGCATTGTACATGCCCCAGCGTCGCGACAGCGTCATACCACGCAATGTGCGGCTCTTGCAATTCGCACTATGGATCCGTCTCTCACATTGCTTACTCTGTCATTTGCCATCATCCGGGTACGTTTGACCCCATGTTTCCGCTCCCAATCAGTGCTGTCATATGCGCCCCCCTTGCGCCGCCACTGTTCTGTATCAATGTGTGCATGAATCGACTCTATAGGGCACATACTGCAATCGTTCCTTTGACCCGACCTTTCTCCGACACTTCGTTCTCTCGTTCTATTCATTTTTATTCTACTTTGGTCCATTTTCGGCGGGCTATAGCTCAGCACTGATGCATTTTCGGATCACAACTTCTTCGCTTAAATCACGTCTTTTGTCATTCTCCATCATCCCCTGAAGTTTGACCCACCATTAAAGATATACCATTAAAGATACAAGATATATATAATTAAATTTGCTTTAAAAACTTATAATTACAATCAAATATTTGAATTTAAATATATTTATGACCTTCAAGCGTATCAGAATATGGTATCAAGATATCGGAAGGAGTTGGCCAGGGCCTAAGCTGAAGCCCGACAATTATCTGGTGTGGTTGCGGACAAACCCTGCAAAAAGTCTGTCAGGATAATTGGCCGCTGTAATCACAATCAAGTATTCTACAAATGTATTGTTATTCCAATAGTAAAATGATTTTACAAAGATAGCAATTAAATACATCTATTGCTTTGAAACACTGCCGAGTTTATTTTTATTCAAGTTCTGTTTAAAGTGTGCAGCCTGTCATAAAGAAAGAACTTGGCCATGCATAATACAGGTCTCCTTAACTTGATAATAGAAAAGTAATTTCAAATCAAACATAGTTTTCTTTCGGTAACAATTATCGGCACCGAGTTCAGAGGAGTTTGAAGTATTATTAGCCCTTACAAATACTAATATTGTGCCACATGTATTCAAATATACAGCTTTATCGTAACTAACACTGTTATATACCGTAAGTCTCAGAATTCAGTATAGTTTATTTCAATACATGGAATCTGTCCAGTAGTTATTTTCTAGATTCCATACAAAGTAGGTATGCACCCCTTGTAGGTAAACATATAATAAATCTATTTTAACACTATGCTTTTGCCTGATATTTGCAGTGCCATTAGAATTTTGAGGATTATCCATTACAGTCTTTAGAGAGCTGCCGTTATTTAATCCAACAGATGAAAAATTTCATCATCCGTGTTCTAAGTGGGTAAAGTACCTGCCACGAGCGTAAATATCAATTGAGAATGTGTTGTAAAAAGTATAAACAACTAATGAAAATGACATAGTAAAACATTAATTAGGCGTACATCTAGAATTTATATGAACTATAAATGCTATGCCGTCCAGTTGATCCTAAAGAGACTAAAAACAACAAACAATTGTTCCTTGCCCCCTTGAATGCAATTAACACATTAAAATATAAATATACACAAAGTTATTTAATGCTGTTACTAGAAACTTTAAATATTAACAAAGAGATAGTTTCTGAAACAAAATAGAATTGCCAAATCTAAAACAAAAGGATTGTAAGTAGACTACACATCTTCGTCTATCACACTAATGTTTTAGATTTGGAAATCTGAAGAATTTATAATTTATAAAGCATTGTATCCGCAGTAAAACACAAAGTATAAAATCATAATGTAAGGTATAATATAACTATTAAATGTTATAAATATGTTAAGAAAACCGTTTTCACTTTTTCGTCCATACTAAACTCGCATGCTACTCCGTATGTATAAAGCCAGTCGTTCTAGTTGCTAGGATACCGTCCGGCAATGACGTCGACTTTAACAGCGTATACATTTCTGTGAAAGTACAAGGGATACACGTAGTTTTACATCAAGTATGCCATACATTAGATATTATAATGAAACGTTCCAAATGCATAAAATAACGTACAGTACATATTATGTAAATATAATGAACATGTAAATGTAACAAACTGGTCAAAAATGTCTCTTCATATTTATTAAACATGGAAATAACTATTTCCTTCTCTATCAACGTAACGGCCAAATCACTAAGGCGAATTTGTTCGTGTGTTGTCCAAAGATCTTACCCTTTTAAATACTCGAAAACTTCTTTCAACACTCGCTGTAGTTATCAGAAATGTTAAAATGCGGTAATTAACAACAATTTCCATCCCTGACCTGTCTGACTCTATTCTTTAGTCTGCAGAGCTCAGCTGAAATGTTTCTTGCACAACTCAATCTCTCACTCTCTCTTTTCCCCCCCCAGAAGGAAGAGAGAGAGAAAAAGTGTGTATGTGAATCCAAACATGTGATCCAACTCCCTCGCAATCGCAGCTACCTTCACAAATACGTCATAGTCTACCACTTCTTAAATCGAAGCCTTTCTCTATGTTACTCTTGCGCCTCCCCACGCACAAATTAGGTGGGAATTTAAAGAGTAGCTACAGCATATGAGCCGGACTACCAGAGGAAAATAAGAAGTCCTGCCTACAGGGTTAGAAACTGCACCTAAAAATTGTAATTTTTCAAATATTTTCTGTTCGATTTTTGTCACTTTCATGCAAATATTATCACTCGTGTAGATTACAATATTTCTTCCCAGGCGTAGACTTCGGTGGTAGCTCTGATAGAGCACAGAATACGCCACTGCTGTCCACCCGGAGGCCCGGGGCTACATCCCCCCACAGCCCCCTTAATCCGGCCCTGCATTGAACGCGCAAACGACTCAAAGGCGAAGAGTTACACAGTGGAAAGACGCATGCTAGGAATAACAAAAAGATACAGGAAGATAAATGAATGGATTCGCGCACAAGCAAAAGTAAAAGGATATAATCAAGACTGCGAAGAAGATGAAGTGGGCATGGTCCGGTCACATAGCTTGACCAACATATGAAAGATGGGCAAAGAATGTACTTAGTACATTTGATTTCCAGAGAAATGATACGACCGAGAGGCTTTTGTTCAGAATAATTTCCCCCCCGGGGGGAGCATTTCAGAGAACCGGGAGGGCGTTACTTCTACAATTAGCATTACAATAATAGAATAAGTAGTAAATTACAATCTTGCAGGGGGGGGAGGTACCTGAAAGAAACACTGGATGGGTAAATGAAATCAAGCGTTTTTCAGGAGCTACATGGATGAACATAGCAGGAGACCATGATATGTGGAAAGAGAAAGAAGTGGCCTAGAAAACCACTGAATATATATGCGTGCAGGCGCAAGATAAGATTCGTTAGGCTGCCTTTTCATACAGGCGCTCGCCGCATTCTTTCCTTGCGATTTGGACAAATAGTAAACTGAAACACGTGTTTAGGTACGTGATCTACGTGTAACACGAGTTTTTATTAGCCAGTCAAAAATTGCAAGCATGTGGCGAACGCCTGTATGAAAAGTCGGCCTTAGAGGGAAGGGGTAATTCGATATCTGTATTCTAATTTTTGTAATTTAAGAGATTTAGGTTTTAGAAAGTGTGACTAGGACTGTTATATTTCTTGCTCAAACAGATGTATTCTTTTCTGATCAAAAGCATTATATAAAATATACATTATACGCGCATTTAATTAACTTATTATACTGCAACAGCAGTACAAGTACATTCATATGAAAACTGATGCAAATTCTCCCCGGAATCTGAAAAAAATATGGTCACCTTACGTTAAACTACAGGTAATTGTCCCGGCTTAAAGAACAATACTGAATGCATTAGATGCTATTTATGTTCGTTACAAGTAAGCTAACTGCTTGCTTAAATTCAGCTTAACTCAAATCTTCTAACTTTTCAGCTTTAAACACAATTATCGTTCATTTTTCCTCTGCGGTTTATTTTGGTAAGTTATTTCATGAATATTACCATATAAAAATAAACCATCTGCAACACTGGAACACAATTGCTTTTCGTTTTTGCGCAAACAAAAGAATAATTATTACTCTCACGTAGCCGTTGCTATGTAGCATTTCATTATAGTTCATTTTCAAAATTAGCTGCTACAAGCAGCTTTTTCCCTTTCGGCCTCAAAATTTTCTGTATTTTTAAATTTATTTAAGTATTTTATCGTTTAGATTTTAAAATTTTAATTGTGAAATTAAATAAACATCATGCCTCACAGTGGAAGGTAAGAAGCTTTTCATATTTTTATAAATTTTTATAGCTTAGCATTAGCAGCCATATTGTTTGCTTCTAGAAGTTTAGAAAAGTTTCATTTTATATGATAGTCTCGTTTGCACTTTATTTTCCAGAAATATGCAGGAACCAATTGAGGAAGAGTAAATGTAGAATTTAAGGGGAAATATTTTTTCTTTAAATTGCGGTAAAATTCTCAGAAACGGTTGATATGTATGAGAACTTATATAGACTTACATTTTTCATGATGAAGAGTTAGGATTGGGCCTTCAGGATTCACATTGCTAACTTTGCTTTTGCTTGGCGCTTTTAGAAGGTACCGGGCACTCTTTTCACTGGGCAGTATGGTGACCAACTCCCGTATTTCCTAGGAACTCCCGTATTTTAGCTTTCTTAATCATCCCGGTTCCTCTATTCATCTTCAAATACTCCGTATTTTTCATAATCAAACATTATCGTTAATTTGTCAATGTATGTTATAACTAATATACATTTGCCACTAATATCCATAGTATGGAAAATTTTAATCAATATAAATCTATTCCGGGCAACGAATATAAACTAGGCTACATATATTATATGAAATATATTTGATGTGTAGGATTTACATACCAACAATTTTGCTAAGATTTGTCGTGACCCAGGCTCCCGTATTTTTATATTCAAAAGTTGGTCAGCTTACTGGGCGGTCAATTCGAACTAACCAAATCTAATCTAACGAAAACTTACCTAGCGTGTTAGACAATACCCTATGCTAATATGAACCGATTTTGTAATCTCTGAGAGATCCGGTTCAGATACAGAAAATCTGGTGCAACTTGCAAGCTAAAGTAATATATTTAAAGAGCTTCATCGTAATAAAACCTGTGGTAAGGTATTCTACAATATTTGGTTCTGGGCCTGCGAGATTATACTACTTATTTAATTAGGACAATCTTTTTTGCTGTAGCTTTGTTTTTTATTACGATTTGGAATATAAGCAATGCGATTTTGTTGGAACAAATCATTTTTTTATTTTTATTTATTACATCTTGAGATATTTAATACTTTTGCCAAAGTGTCCAGACTACCCGATAAGACGTAACTCTTGTCTGAACAAATAAATCGTTCATACAAAACGTTGTGTCTGGACCGAAAAAGACTGCCAGTCTTTGAACTGACAAAGGTTTAATGAGAATAGCTTCAATTTCTATATCTGATCAAACGTGCATGACAGTGAGGATGCTTGTTCAGTCTTTCTTTTTTTCTTCCTTTTCTTCTTCTTTTTTGCTTGAAACGGTGAAGGAAACGATAATTTGTGTTCGTTTTTCTGTGTAAAAGTTTGAATAGGGCTGTTCAATGTGGAAATTAGGAAATCGAAATTCGAATTTTGATCAATCCAAACCAGTTTCAATATTTCGAAAATCTAATTTTTCAATAAAAATTGAAACCGATATTTTCTATAAAATTAAAACAAAAACGACTAATCAAAATAAATGAATTTTATTGGAAGAAAAGTACCCCGTAAATAATAGAATAGGGAGAACAGATTGCTGGAATGTAACCGCGTGGTTTTTAATCTATTATGGTCAGTGTTCGAAGTGGGAAAGAAACAGAGACGTTATGTTTTCCTAATATTTGCCTAGACAAATCAGAAATTGATATAAGAACACGTATAGCGTGTGTTTCAGTAACGGTATGCGTTTAGCTCTCAAAAAACAGAGCTGGTATGTCATACCGGTGCATACCGCCTCACTTCGACCACTGATTATGGTCCTCCGGATAACGTAGGTATGTATACGTGCGACGTCACCAATACATCCAGAAGACCGGAATACATCCCAGAGCATGTTCTTATAATCTTCCATCTATCTGTTTTAGCTTCATCATTGTTGAAGGAGCTTAAAACAAGATTTTTTCTGTGTGCAAGATATACAAATATTAAAATAATTAGATACTCAAATATCAGAAAACTTTTTACAATTCGTGTGGAAAGTAATCATAGGAAACAATCAAAGTAGGTACCAATAAGTAAGAGCTAGTTCCATGGATTAAAGAAGTTAGAAAAGAGTGTGGGTTAGTTGAGAAAAGTTTGTTAGGTCATTTCTTATTCTGGTGAGGTGTTTAAGAAATGACAGAAAAAAGAAAATATATGAAGCTAACCAAGTTAATGTTACCAATCAAACCTAGCCTAACCAAAGGTAATCCATACAAAGCATAAATGAACAAACCAAATGTAACGTAAACAAACAGTAACTATGTGGTCTTAACCGAAACAAACCTATACAAAATCTGACCAAACCAACGAAATGAACAAACATAATAAGGTGAATAAAAGAAGCTAGATGAAGATAATCTTAACGTAATGTAATAAAGCGATTCCAACATGTGTAACAAAAGTCAACCTAATGGAAATGGAAAACCATAACTAAAATAAAGTGACCTAAGCATAGATAAGCTATACGAACGAATTATAATCCAAAGAATCTCACGAGGTTAAAGATCCTAACCAAATTAATTTAACCTATGAACTTTACCTTACCTAATCTTATGTGGAAGTCCAAGGTGAACCTAGAAGACGAGAATGCTAAACAATCCGCGTTATAGCCTATGAGTTAATGTAAGATCCTAACATTAGAGTAAAATGAGTAGGCAACTAGCTTTAGATTGAAAGGAACAACGCTATGTAGAAGTGTTGTTGTCGAAGCGCGCTTTGTTATAATTGGAGTGTCGCATGTAGTATGGTTTGTCACTTAAATCCCAATAGTTCATCCCAAGGTTTTATTGCTTTTAATCCCATATTGTACCACAGATAATCATAAAAAGATATTTCGAATAAATTAGAACTCCTTTAGCATGAAACTACAATTGAAGAGGTCAAGGCAACATAGTAACAAGTCTCATTTTCGAAGAAACGGAAAAGTCTGAGATATTTTGTGGAAGTACTTCAATCTTACTTTGTTCGTTCCCGATTTATCCAGTAGACAGGGAAGAAATCACGGATAAATCGAGAACTAACTGAAGTAGAATTGTTCATCGACGAAATTTCCGCAAAATATCGTTGTTTTGTTGGATTCTCCGAAAATGATTTATACATTTTAAAAGCATATTTTAATATTTTTTTTTAAAAAAAATGTGAATTCCTTTATCCTAAAATAAATATTAGCCTGCAACGATATTGAGTTTGACTGGTTGCAGAAGATTTCAGGATTTTGGTTACAAAACATTAGCTTGAGAAAAATTATTCGAATACCGAAATAACTCGAAAAAAAATGCTTTTTAAACACACTTTTCTTAAACAATTCGTACTGAAAAGGAAAAAAATATTTTTGTTTATGCATGACAAAAGAAAAGCATGTGGCGCTCCAATTGAAAAAAATATAAAGTGACGGTATATGAGAGCGCGCCTCATACTTTTCTTTATAGTCATGCATAAACAAAATTATTTTTTACTTTTCAGTAGGAATTGTTTAATAAAAACATGTATTTAAAAGAGTATTTTTTATTATTTTTCTTTTGTTTAAATGCCCTACGATAAACCACTCGCAGGTATTAGATTTTCCGTAAACAGCTGCTAATACAAGTTTTGGTATGCGCCGCAATACAAAACTGACCACCATTAATAAATTGCTTGGTAAAAAAATGAAAGAATACCCGTTTTGAACTATTCCTATATAAGGAATAAAGATAATAAAAACATATTTTTTAGAAAGGAGTTGAGCAGCCAAGCTGGACGGTTTCAGATACACTATGCTCTAAACTAGAAATGGGTTCTCCATAGGTTCTATACCATGATATCACCGATACTGGCAAGGTATCGGTATAGATCGATACCTTAAGTAATGAACTCGATACTTTTATATGTTTTCACAGTGATATCTTTCTCTGAAAATAATCTCGTAGTAGAACATTATAGTTTATGTATCAGAGTGAAAGCTTCATGAATTTCCAAACAAAATAACTTTAACGGAATTCGTTGCTATGTTCCATTTATGTTGAGAAGTCATAGATCATGGTTGAACATAATGATCAATAGACTATGTAATGAAATTAAGAAATTTTTAGAGCTTCTGCGCCTATATTCGATACCGATACTACAAGAAAAAAGTATCTAGATACCGATACGCAATACTTTATTAAAAGTAACGAGTAAAAGATACCGATACTCTTCAAATGTATTTTGACACTTCTTCGATACTTGACATGGTTTCCTTGAAGAACGCAAATCTAAAATAAATAGTGGTACAAACGAACTGCATATTAAATTTCTGTGGCTACGGGAAATACGATATTTCTATCGATGTTGCTAGCACATACCACAATTCACAACATTCACGACTGGCATCTAGATTTCGATATGTTCCTTTTCTTGGATCCTTCTCTCAATGACTGGACTGACTTACTCAGGAAGCATCGTACAAAATTTCGCTTATTCCGGTATTCGATGCCGCTTAATAATATCGAGTACTTCCATAGAGATGCTTTTTCACCCAAGTATCGAGTATTTGCCAAAATACCGTTTTTTTGTATCGTAATAATACTCATGTCTGTTCCGATACGCAATACCGCTTCAAAGTATCGAGTACTTCGATACAGACACTTTTTCTCGAGGTATCGAGTACTTTTCAAGAAACCCACTTTGCATCGCGATACCGCCCATGCCTGATAAGATTAGACTGAATGTGAATGATCGAGGTTAAAGGTTTGTTCTGGCGTCTTATCTTTCGACAGTAAACGATCACTCCATTATCGTTTCATAGGCCTCGATGCACCACAACAGGTATAATACAGTGGTGGAAATTGGTATAAAGGCATGGCAACATTGTAAAAAAGAAGAAGCCAGGGGTGCTCAAGATGGCTATAGAAGATATATTGAGAAAGTAACATCGTATACAATACAAAATCAAAACATATGCTATTCTTGTTGGTCCGTGACACATGTATTTTACAGACAAAGACAAATGAATCCATTTTCGGGTGGAAATAAGTATAAAGGCACCCACTGTCTGTCACAAACAGCACACCCAGTGGCAGGTAAGAATGGTAAAAAAGTGTACAGTAGTCGATTGAACCTCCTATGTTCTGAATAAGTTGGAATATGCGCCTCGACATTGTGTGTGTGAGATCTATAAGTTGTTGTGGTGGAATCACTGCCCACTCATCCCGTATCGCATTTTTCAACTCACTAACCGTCCCAAATTGCCTTCCATTGCGATAAACATTACGTGCAAGGATGCCCCATAGATTTTCGATTGGATTAAAATCAGGGCTTCGCGCTGGCCAGTTCTTAACCGTGATCCCTTTGTCTTGAAACCACTGTCGCGTTGCTGCTGCAGTGTGGATAACAGCGTTGTCTTGTTGGAAAACCAGGTTCTGATCGTCCAACGCCTCAAACATCCGCAGCAATTCTATTTCCAACATCTCGGTGTATGCAGCTGAATTCATTCTGGTGTTATCCACGCAATGTTGGATTTACCTTGAACACAAAACGTTGCCCAAATCATAACACTGCCGCCACCAAAATTCCTGCTCATTTGCACTTGCTTCTCTTGCCTGAGGTTATGCCAATAATATTGAAATCCATCTGGACCATCCAAATTGAACTTCTTCTCATCACTAAACACAATGTGAATCCATTCGGATGTCTACGACATATGCTTCTCCGCAAATCGCAATCGTTCCAGCTTGTGAGTTTCACTAAGGGCTGGTTTCCGCTTCCGTTTCTTGAAAACAAGATTCGGATCTTGGTTCAAAATTTGCCGCACCTTTCTGGACGTAACATGTAACCTGCAAGAAGCAACAATTTGGGACGAGGAGATGGTCCCGGCCTTGGCCTGGCGCACAATTAACCGTTTCGCAACCTCCGACAGTTTTCTCGTTCTACCATACTTCCCATTCTTCCCGTATTGGGCACCCAACCGAACGAAGTTATCAACAACACAACTTGACCGATTTAACCGTTTTGCAACTTGCCGTTTCGCCAGGCCCATTTCCTTGTACGCAGAGACACGTGCTCGTTCTCCACTCGACAACACTTTTCCACGAGTCATGATTTACACAACAGACACTGGCGTTCACTCACGCGCATTTCTTATCACACTCTGTCAGTTTGTTCTCGACGAAACATTAGAGATAGTGTTGGACGTATAGAGGGCGCCAGGCAATGAAGAAACTTGGGTGCCTTTATACCAATTTCCACCCCAACACGGCCTCATTTTGCTTGTTATGTCAAATACACATGTCACTGGCATATACGACCAAGATATACCTTTGTCTTTGAAGCGTATCGAATGTTACTTTTTAAATATATCGTCTTTCTCCATCCTCAACACCCCTGGTTTCCTCTATTTCCAACTTTCTATCTGCCTTTATACCAATTTCCACCACTGTATGTAACAAAAGAAGGACTCAACTTGATCCCAATAGAATGAACATTCTCGTGTTTAACAGAAACCTATAACGTTCCTTTCAGTCATTAAACGTTTGTGCAGGTTAATATGATTATATAGTTCGTTTGATTTTGATTTTGATTGACTCATTAAAGTGAGCGAATTTTAACAGTATTGTCACGAAATTTAGAAGGGTGCCCTTTACTATCATATACTTGTATAAGAAAGTAATCAACAATGCGTAAGATTAGTAAATATTTAAAATAGAATAGAATAAGCTAAAATGGTCAAAAAGTTAAGGATAGGAAATTTGTATATTTGAATTTTACTTCTAATTATTTTATTATTTATATTGTATAGAACACTGTTGAGGAAAGCATCGGGTATCGAGTATCGGAAGTCTGAAATAAGTATGGGTATCGGGTAACGAGTATCGAGACATTTTGGAATCAACCCACCACTACTCTAAACTTCGGTTGAATAAATGTTGAACTATTTTGGATAAACACGAAGTATGTGATATTCTTTGATATTTGTAAAGGTGAGCCCCCGCCACAATTTGTCTGGCTACGCCGCTGGGAATAAGAGTAGTTCTGGTCAAATATCTGTGTTCTTGATCAGTATCTACTTTGTTTCATATCGTAGGTACCTGAATCAATGAAACATTGTAATCGTGTATTTCGTGAACTGTACTTGTTGCTTTGGAAAATATTCTAATCGGGAGTGATCTTCGGCCTGAGTCATAAATGAAATCCAAATTCGAAAGCGATTTTGTCCGAACGAAGTTTGTCTGATTTATACATTGAACATATAAAACACAAGAAGGTAAATGAAAATAATAATAATAAAATTTTAATAAGTAGGAAGCACTGATTTGTATTTGGAAAGGTGTACATTTTAAGATGATAAGAATCAAGTTTCCACTGTAACTGAGATATAGCTCACAAGCTTTTACATCGCAATGGTGAGGAGGACTAAAATTAACATGTAGTGATATAGAAAGTTTTGATATTATGAGCTATTGTGCAATATTAATACCGTTACGTAGGGCTATGTTGCTAAGGATCTCCATGTCATTGTGCTTTTACTTAACACTCATTGATCGTGCTACGAATTACTTTCTGGACTTAATTACGAATCTGGACGTTGAGTCCATAGTTTTTTTTTAACTTTTCTGTGCTACTAGGGAAAGGGCTGGAGATTGTCACTAAGCAACTGAACATGACGCTGACGGCGTAATGGTCGATTAATGCACATGGCGATTATAATAGTAAATACGGCGGAAGTCGACGAACGTCTCGCGCTCGGAATTTGAGATGGGAAAATGTAAAGATACATGACCGCACCTAATCTTACCTAACCTCCACTTTCCCATGGCCACTAATTTAAGACAATGTACGAAAAATGCAAAAAGGCAATTATTAATAATAAATATGAGCATATAAAAATATATTTTGAAAGAAAAAAGAAAAAGTATTGACCCGAGGGGGCGTTGAACCCGGGACCTTTCACTAAAGAAGCGAAGTCTTGACCATTCGACCACTAAACCGAATTAGGAAATCTTCGTTTCGTCGTTGTATTTACAGTGGGTAGCGTCAGAGCCTGTCAGTATGACGTCGTAGGTGATGACGACTTCCGCCGTGTTTTATATCTTAATCCTCAAGTGATTCATGCGGGCCAGAGGAGCCAAACTCTCTAATAAGACTAATAAAAACTTAAATATATACTAATAACACATGTTAGTCAAGTCTTTTTTTATAATAATTTAATAAAATAGGTGTATTCTGAGTTGCTTCCTAGATTGCTCCATGTCACGTAAACACGCCCAACACCATGACGGGGCCACCTCGACTTGCACAGTGCCTTGTTGAAACTTTGGTTCATGGTCTCATGGGGTCTGTGCCACACTCAGCAGACCCTACCGTGCGTACCAATGGTGTGTAATGAAAGCTAATAGTAGGTGGCAGCACAAACTCTCCCCCATTCGCTTTCGCTTCTCGTTTATTTTTATATAAGAATAGTATTGCAGGAACGAAGGTTTATTTTCAATTTTGTTCTAAATATTTTTTTATTGCATTGATGTTTAATTATCACGTTCGAGTCGTGAAGAAAGACATTTCAAGAATCCTTTCCAGCCAAGAATGACTTCTGAATACTCAACTTGGACTCTAAAATCTCTTAAAGAAGAATTGAGAAGACCATGTGCTCTGGTTCTAATGTAACTTTGATGAAACGTTGAGTCGAGATTACGAGGGCAATTGCAATATTCACCCAGATACAACGTTAAGTGTGATTACGAAAGCTTGTTTTTTTCTCGATACACAAATTCTGTATTTCTGGTACCGTACTGGTCTCTACTCCATCTTTTCTTTTAGACGAACTTCTTGCGTTCGGAATTTGAGAACGGAAAGTGTAAAGATAGATAACCGCACATGGCCTTACCTAACCTACCCTAACCCATGTTCACTAACCTAAGATAATCTACGATAAATACAAGAAAGCAATTATTACCAATAAATATGAACATATAGAAACGTTTAAGAAAAAACGAAAATTAATATTGCTGCCGCCGGGATTCGAATTTAAAACCTGTTTTTCCATATCAAGAAGCCAACGCCTTAACCAATGATCAACGGTACGAGTTGTATTTACAGTGCTCGTGTTACGTAACAAGCCAGTAGTCACGCGTGCAAGATGGTGGGGGCCTCCCTTCAAATTCCGAGCACGAGACTATTTTTTTAGTATATTATGGGAAAAAGGTTAAACACAGCGACATGCGTTGAATGGTCACTTAACAATCTAGCAGTAGGGGCTGTAATAATGTGATATTAAGTAATATATGGATTTTATACGAGCAGGGGCAATAGTGAACTCCAAGGGAAGTAGTAAAAAAAATATGTTCATTTTAAATCGTAAACATTTTTTAATTGGGAGGTGTACTCGAGAATTTGGGGGTGACACCCTCCTTTGGGTATGGGAGATATAGCAGAATCCTGATAGCGAAGTTTCAATTTTGATGTACTTATATCGCGTTCTCCCCTTGTGAATAATGTACAAAAATGTATATTATAAACGTCACATTATAAAACAATGTTTACTTACGAGTCCATTTTTAACATTGGGTCATTCCATGTCAATTAAACACACCTTGTCTAACTAAGTTTACAGTAGAATACGAGGGGGTACCCAAAAGAAACCGGAATTTTGTAATAAAATTGTGTGTATTTATTTTGGGGTGCTACAACTTGAATCGCTTTCAAAGTACTGTCTATTTGATGAAACGCACCGGTCTTAACGAGTTTTCCATTTTCGAAGCAGTCGTGAAACTCTTACCAAGTGATACCTTTTAATGGCTCCGTCGTTTTTCCTTCACCTCTTCCACATCTGCAAAACATTTCCTTTTGAGGATTTTATTTCATTTGGGGGAATAAAACAAAGTCACTCGGAGCAAGTTCGAGTGAATATGGTGGATACAAAAGCTGGATCATGTTGTTTTCCATTAAAAATCGTTTCACAATCAAGGTTTTGTCTGCTGCTGAAGCACGTTTTTTCAATTTTCAATTTCTTGCTCGAAGTCCGTTGGCAGGAACTCCAGGCGCACCAAACAAATCAACAAGTTTATCAGTGGTTTTGCGACGGTCTTCCATAATCACTCCACCACTTCTGGCGATGTTTTCATCCGTTCGGGGGTCGAGGGTAGCCCTGAACGAGGTTGGTCTTCAAGTGGCCTGGAAGCAAAAAAAAAAGTACAGTTTAGTTTTTACAAAAATCGCCGAACAAGCAAGTGGCGCTTAAAAATATTTATTACGTGGCACCACGACTTCACTCGACAACGTTGGTCGGTAGACTCGGTAGACAGATGCAAAAGGATCCCAGCAAGAAGTAGCTAGCGGCGGAAGCATGTACTTCAACGGATCCGACCACCAGAGAATGATTCCGGTTTCTTTTGGGTACCCCCTCGTATATACACATCCATTCAATCCTATGAATTATCTGACAATTATATACTAATACTATTCCTAAAATAACTATAAAACGTATAAATATATTTGTAAGTTTGTTGCAACCTACGCGAAATTGACCCTCGCTGTTTTGTAACGTTTGTATCATGGTTGGTAATCTTTGCACACATTTGTTCTGACACAAAGATGAACGTTCCATACAAACAAGGTGTCGTTGTTACGTGGTCTATACTTTCCTATAGTTTGGCTGCATTATTACACTTGACAACGATTAGAAGTTGGCCAACTATTGTAGAAAAGTAGCCACTGGTTTAGGAGCAGCGCTAATTTTTTGCTAATTTCGTGACGGACGTAACAAGATAAACCACCTCTAAAATATTCATTGAAATATGCATACGTACGGAATATTTTGAATTATCTGTCTGTTGAACTATCCGTTAGACATTTACATTTAATATACTCCTATACTAAATTCTTTCAAAACCTTGCGCTGGTGGTGGTGTCCAATGTAAATACGGTTAAAATATGTACTAAAACAACACCGAGATGTGTTAAACAATCAATATGGCAGCCGTATCACGTAACTCAGGACTGAAAACAATATATTTCTGGGATATTGGATACTTGTGCGTGCGAAACATGATGTCACTTAAAACAGAAAATAAGTTTTAATTTGACGTGGCAAAGTCCACTTTTCGCTTGAATGCACCTTATAAAAACTCGTTAATACATAGCATAGCAAAAGTTACTTGTGCAAAGAACAGTTAGTTGGGAAACGTGGCAACTATGCTTTATGTGTTGGCAAGTTAATTTCAATGTATTTAGGGTCTCTGCTAAGTTTATCAGTGTAAAAAAAAAAAAAAAAAAATCCTGCTTGTTCTAATAGAATCAAGTTGCTACGATAGTCGGAACCACTGACGGTCATTACGTAAATAGACGAGACGAGAAATCAGCAGTAAATCGAAAGTAGATAGTGTTTCCCTTTTGATAGATCGCAACTGGTTCCATCCATCCAACACGCAGTTCTATGCTCTTAAAACTTTTATTCTCTTGTATCGACAAGATTAACAAAAATAAGGGAATTTTGTCCTACCTTTTCTCTGCGTCTCCACTTTCAGAGACACAGTACCGTGTTTTAAATGTTTCAATAATTCTGCCAATAGAAGCTAAATTTCGGGACACACAAACGCAGAACTTTCACGGCAATAGAGGTAGCACACACACACACACACACACACACACAAATACTCACTCATGACAAAGGATGAGATATTGGCAGAAACAAAATGAAACAAATCAAAATAAAAATCTGAATATTGGCAGAATTACTTACTTGGTCATTATGTGTCCTTCATACCAACTTTCATCAAAATGAGAACTGGTGAGGTCAACAAGGTGATTGATCTGACATGGAATGTGTTATAAATCATATAATAAATCACAGCCATATTTAATCCACTAGTGGATGAGGCCTCTGCCCGAAGGGAGGAGTTGGTCTACTGCTCCCACTCTGACCAGACGGGTTGGGAGAGGAGAGCCGAAGCTCTCACTGTGATCGCCACTGTATTTTATTCACAGCAGCTCCCCAATTGTCCTCACGATGCTGGGTCAACACCGAAATTTTGAACCCCCACCAGGAATCGAACCCGGGACCGCTCTCACTGAAGTCCAGCGCGCTACCGCTAGGTTACGCAGAAGCTCATATATACACATATGATATATATTCATATATGTATATAAATATACATATATACATAAGTGTAAATATACACT
>JAGDQP010028353.1:0-12163 GCA_022664845.1 Lepisma saccharinum | reverse complement strand
GTTTGAGTACACGCTTTCATCAAATAATAGTTAAGACAATGTTTCAATCTTCAAACAAGATTATACATAAGCCTCATTTCTTCACGTGAATTTAATCTTCTGTAAATTAGGTCTATTTTATCATATATTAAACTAAGCCGGAAATTAAACTAAAATGGTTTGAAAAACAAGTATCATACAAACTTTCTGATCTCATTTCCTTTACTTATTTCATCAGATTCTACGCTCGCTGTTAACATGTCATAGCTGATTAATCTCAACATTGCATCATCCTAGACCTTAACTCGGAACGATTTCAAAACGAGTATGATAGTTCGTGTGCAAATCAGAGAAAATATTACTTCAGTTTAAACCTCTTTCCTTACTGTTCAGTCGTTTTCTAAATCGGTCTGTAATTTCACCTTCACAAAACTTTATACATGAACAACATTATCCTCCATATTAAAAAGGCTGAACTTCATAGCAAATCATCAAAATAAAATATATGATAACCTCCTAATACTACTAGTTCATCGGGGCAGGTCCTTTGCCACAAGTTCAGTCTTCCCAATATGCAAACAAAATAAAATGTGTTAACCTCGTAATAGTATCAGTTCATCGTGAACAGGTCCTTTGCGCCGGACACACTTTTTGTTGTTTTCTGTACAATAAGTTCCGCCTTCCCAATGTGTATAGTACCACCTGAAAATAAATGTCATAAGTTCGGCCTTCCCATTATGTAACTCTCCTAACACTATCAGCTCATCGTGCCAAGTCCTTTCTAACAGCTTCAATTCAATATGCATAGTAAAAAAATGACCTGCCATGTTAAAAAATATATTTTAAAAAAATATTAGACCTGCCATGTTGCCATATTTCTTCATTGACCTGTGCGGTGTTGCCACGTCAAATCAACAAAAAGTGTGTCCTCTACTATTAAGCAGTATCTGTAGCATTATTTAATATTTGTTTACTTTACTTCCAATACCATCGCTGTGTACGTAGGTTGAAATATAGCGCCCACAAGCAGTCGAAAATAGACTATCAATATATAGAAGAAAGGTAATATGTCTCTTTATATATTAGTAAAATCTTGAAATAGTTTTCCAGACCGCGTATCACAGTGATTAGCACCTCCATATAAATTGTGCAGTGGTCGTATGAATTTCGTAATACACATTTACTAGCCTTATTGGCGAATATTTTCTCAACTTGAAGAATTCGCTAACGGAACCTATAATAAATATTTTAAAAACTTTTTCTAATTTCATTCACCATAAATCGAGTTAGTCAATACACAAACGAAAAACATACAAGTTCACCGCGGAGTGTTGCCCAAGAAACGAGATTGAGGCTGTCTCCGCTCGAAAACGTCTTGTCCAGAAAATGTTTCGTATCGTATCGTGGGCAACAATAGTTGCAGGACTTAATCGATCTGGCTTCTCAGTGATTAGACTTGAGTGACCAGGAGAGCTTGGTGGTGGTGGTTGGGAGGTAGACTAATCGTGCTCGATATCCTCATGAATATAGCCATTTTTACTGTCGCGGTGTGAATAATCTTGCTGTCATAAGTAAGAGTGCTTCGCTTTATCATTCACAGTACTTATAAATAAATTGACGCAGTGTTATAAATATCGAACATAAATAGTGTGTGCTTTTCATGACTTTGTGTGCAGTATTAATGACATGACTAATATTAACATAAATAAGACAGATGTGTTACAAAAGTGAACAAAAATATGTATTTTATCAATGGTTTCATACATTGTATTCTTTGCAAGGTGCATAAATAGACTAATATTAGCATAAATAATTAAACAATGTATAGGTAAATATTTGACATATATGACGAGGAGTTTCGAACATCTTTATTTAATTTTTACCTGTGGTTCACGTCGGCCATAAGTTGTCGCATTGATGATATATATTAGTGCTGTTACCACCCATAAAATTCATTTTATCTTTATCTTGATGGTATATAGGGATGAAAAGTTCCCAAAAGATGGACGAATAAGTTATCCACCGTCTTTCAATCTACCTAAATCTTTATTTCGTATATTTTTAGTCTCTTGACCATTTGCCCGATGGGCAATAATGCTACAGAGATGTCAGAGACCCGTGTACGAGAATCATGTGTACAGTGACAGGTATCGAGACACCAGGAATAGAGGTTTATGTATAGAACTTGGTTTTATCTGGTAAGATTTCTTTCCTTTCTGTTCTACCTTCGTGTAGAAGAGTGTTCATGTCTGAGTGGCTGATAAGAGGGTTGCTACTTCTTTAATATTTCGCATTTCAAGGGCTGCCAGTTCTACTCTCTTTTGAATTGTATTTATGGCTTTTTATCATTTACGGCTCAGGCCAGGAAAAGGGAGAGGAAAGGATGTTGGAAGGTGTGTGCTCGGGCCTAAGTTCAAAGTACAATCCGGCATTTACCTAGTGTGACTACGAAAAAAAACAGCAGAAAAACCTCAATCAGGAAGGTCAATCCTTAGGGTTGCACCCACGACCCCTCGAATGTTAAGTCAATGTTGTACCACTTACCCACAATCTCTACTATATCTTTCTTGATTGGAATTGTTACTGGTCGGAAAAAACAAATTAAGGATTGCGTAAGTTTTGTTATATGATGACTTCGTTGTTTCTGGATTTATAATAAAGATGTAGAGGTACAAGAGAGGTGAAGAAATGTTGGATATGTTTGACACTAATCTCTTAAATTACGTATAAGTTGGCAGGATTTTGTTTGCATTCGATAACCAACTCCCTAAACTTTCTCAAATTTTTCATTGTTTTCTTAATTACTGTCTTCCATTTCTTTAAATAATAGCGACGATGAAGAATATCCATCTCTTTGGAATCTGCAACCATGGCTAAACCTACAACAAAATAATTTTTATATTTTCAAACTAATAATTCTTACTGCCTTCTTAAACTACAGAGATCATTGATTAGTTTTTACTAGTTTTGTTCTACAGTATTTTTAAATTTCAATTTTATTTATGGCCTTTAGACTCAGGTCGGGGAAGGGGAGGGGAAAACATTCAGCAAGGTGTCGGGCAGGACCTATGGTGAAAGTGCCATTCCGGCATTTACCTGGTGTGACTGAGGGAAAACCTGTCAGGATGGTCAGCCGTTGGAATCGAACCCTCGACCTCCCGAATGTTCTACCACTGAGCTACAGCGGCTCGGTTTGTTATACAATAGTACTAAAATGATGATACTGTATGTCACATTTTAATCAATTAAATTTACTTTGCTAAAAGCCATTATGAGTACTTTCGTTTAAGCTAATTATTATATACGTTAAGCGTAAGTGGCTGTGTACTTCTGTTATTTTTTTTCCAAGGTGATCCCATTGAAACACCATCATAAAATTTTTCACATACATTCTAATCAGAAGCACTTTAAATATATATTTTTTTAAAGAAAATAAAATTTTCGATTTTGAGTTTTTCAAAAAACATTTTTTTCTTTATTTTGAAAGAATAAATAATGAGGTAAGAAAGTCAAGTAATAAATCAAATTACAGCTCTTGAAATTCTGAAACACATGGTGCAAGTTTGAGCTGTCTAAGACAAATAGTTCTTGAGCTTCAGGCTTTTAAAAGTTTCAAAATTCATAAAAAAAACAGCCGATATTTTTAATTTTAACAATTGTAACTGAAAAACTAAAAGTGACAAAAAATGAAATGTTGTGATTTTTCATCAGTACTATTTATGTACAAAAATTTTCTGATTTCCGGGATTCCAAGTTCCTGACCATTCGTTGATTTGATATGGAATGACCCGTACGTGGTTTATGTATAATGAGTTATTCTTTGTTACATGTGGATTGTGAATTAATATATATAGGTTAAAATGTCCTCTTCTTCGAAGGATAATAGAAAGTCCTCTAAATCTGGTTCCAAAATAAATTCTAGTGGAAAGACTACTTTAACACCTCACAAAAAGTATAATTGATCCTCGAATCTGTATAAAAATGAGGAAGGCAGTGATAATACAGAAACGCCTAATGAAAAGTTCTAAGGTTAGCTTAAAAGTTGGAGAGGAAATATTACTCAATAAAGGCAATCAAAATAGTTCCTCAAAAGATGAATAAATTAATGTCAACTAAAATATAGTTTTTAATTCATCTTCATCAAATGGTACAATTATAACATTAAATAACTCTAAGACTAATAAGAATTCAAGCAATCTTAATTCGGGCAGTCGTCAGGTGCAGATCACTGAACCACCTGAACATAATGTACTTAATCAAGAATTAGGCCCAGAACAAATGGACTCTTATGGTAAAGTAAAGCCATTAATGTTAAATGATCAAGGTTCACCTCTAAATGATAACAATCAAAACCAAAATATGGAAATTTACTATAACAAGGACAAAGATTACAAAACACAAAACGTTGCAGTTTTTTCTAATGACAATGCTAACAATGCTAGATCAGGCTTAGTACTTCCAATAATTAAAAAAAATCCCAGTGTTTACAAAGGAGAGTACAAAGAAATTGCAACAGGAATAAATGCCAATATTACATGAAAAAGCAAAAGGAACTTGTGCAATCAATTAAGAAAATTAAATGTAAAACCTTCAGGAATGCTACTATTCCTGGTAATGGTACTATTATGGTAAAAAATCAACTTAAGCTTATTTTTCCTAATGTCACATCAGCCAACTTATTTGTTAATAATCAAGCGTTATTACAATTGTTAAATTAGTCTGTCAGAATACCACAATAATTGGTTTATAATCACGGTTTGGTGTTCCTGGTAGATCTGGACTTATCAGAGGAAGACATTTTGGAAGGTATTGAGCCTCATTATAAGGTTGTTCGCGCTATAAGAATGACTTAGAATGAACTTAACATATAGTCTAAAAAAATTAATAAAAGAGAGAAAAGTAAGGGAATTTTTATCAAAATTATCAGCCGTCATGGGATTCATAATTTACAAAATAATCAGCCGTCAATGGAATTTACAAAATTTCAACATTAAATTAAGTCACTTATTGAATTTGTTAGCAGAGGTCAAACCTAATTTTGTATGCCTTACAGAACTACAACTAAAACAATCTGATCGTAAAAGATTACGAGGATATAATTTAGATTAGAATTTAAATATTCTCAATTCAATTAACTCTGTTATTTACATACACTAAACTGTACGTTTTAGGAAGATTAATCTTGTACTCCACTATCAAAAACCATAACAGTGGCACATTTAGAAAATCTAAGTCATCAAATTCCTTTCCCTGCTATATACGAGTTTATACGTGCGACTACAATGCTCATTTAAAATTACTTGGAGGCAACTACTCAGACAATTTAGAAAAAAAAATAGAAAAATAGGCGGACCATAACAACCAATGCTTAGTTAATTCAGGAACAAAAACTCACTATCCCCAAAACGCGAACAACCCTTCAGTACTGGACTGGACATTACCTCACCCACAATTAGCCAATAACCTTTTTGGGATACAACAAATCATAATCCATGTTTAATTAATGACTTGGAACCGTTATCTGATCAAAATAAAATTTTATAATTAAGAAGATGGAAAGAAAGTAAAACTGGTTGGAATTAATTTCAGTCTATTGTTAATTTATTCCCTACAAATAAGAACTCTGAAAGTATTACTTATGAGACGTTAATTGAAAATACTTATTTAGCCCTTACTCTGACATCTCAACCTAAACCCAAACTATCTAAAGAAAAAAATATACCCAATTCTTCACTGGTGGAACGAAAAATGTGAAATAGTTAAAAAGAACAGAAAAAAAATTACAAAAAAGAAATATTTCAAAACACCTTCACATATTAACTGGATTATTTCTTACGATCAAAAAGAATAGCTTGGCAACAGTATTGCCCATAGATCAATCCTCAAACTAGAATTAAACAAATGTGGAAAATAATTAGAAATATCAAATCTCCTGTACCTAATAAACAATTATCTTAGAACGAAAACGGAAAAGTAATATATAAATAATTTAACCTTCCCTAATTTACCACAGATCAGTGAATTGTCAGAAGAGTTCAATTCATTTACATCTCTTTCTGAACATGCTTCAGCATTTGATACACCTATTACTGCTCACGAACTCTAATATAATTGAAAAATCTAAAAATACTTTAACTGCAGAAGATGGGATAACATGTGATATTATAAAACATCTACCAATCTGTCATACATGTTAGCAAAAATTTTAAATATTATTGTATCGACAAGTATAGTTACTACTAGTTGGTCTAACCACATAATTATTCCATTAATTAGACTCAATAAAGATATCACCAAAACTGACTCTTATAGACCGATAACTTTGATACAAATTATGGCAAAACAAAAACAAAACTATTTCACGCAGATTAGAATGGTACATAGAAGGGGAGAAATTATTACCGAAAAATATCATAGGTTTTAGAAAAAAGAACTTGTCCACTCAAACTAGATTAGAAGTTATTTCCCTAGCTTTTCAAAATGTTTTTTTTTGCATAACAAATCAGTATATGCTTCATTTTTAGACATATCAAATGCATACAATGAAACTAATATTAACATCTTATTAAAAATCTTTCAAGAACTGAAAATCCCATATCGAATAATTAAATTATTATAGAATTTATTAAAAAGTAGAAAGTAACAAAATTTATTCAAAAATTAATTTACTGAATTAATATAAATCAATACTGGTCTGGCTCAAGGAAGTGTTTTATCGTCAATTCGTTTCTCCATTTATCTAATATAATTAATTAGATTGAATTTCTTACAGGGAGAATTAATTATATATGCAAATAATATCCCGAAGAACATAGTATAATTAACTTTAGAATTTTTGAAAATAAGATCAAAAATATTATACAGTCATTTAAAAATCTCACACTTAATATTTCACAAGCAAAATCCAATATTATCACTTTTACAAAAGGTAATACTATATTAAACTTTAAATGTAATAGACTAACTAATCTACACATAACTACATAGATAAAATATTTAGGAGTCTGGTTTACGAACAAACTAAATATACATGTACAACTTTCGTATACTCATTAAAAAGCAATCAAATAAATAATCTATTTAAAGCTATATCCACTAATAAATGGAGTAGTTTACCTAAAACCATCCTTCTTCTCTATAAAACACTATTTCAAAGTCCAGTTGATTATATGTTCTCAGCTTGTAATAATTTAACAGATTTTCAACAAGAAAAACTGGAAATAATTCAAAGAAAACTAGTACGAAAATATTTGAGATTAATGAATACCACACCTAATCTCTTCACGTACTCTGAATCAGAAATTTTACCCGTTAGATTTCGTAAAGAATAATTCTTATAAATAATATACTAAAATATGAATCAATACTCGATCATAACTCACATAAATATACTCAAGAAATACTAGAGCACTTCCAAAGACGAAATATCAATATCAAAAATCATAGAAACTACTTCTATACATAGATTACCGTAACGAAATAGAAGAAATAATCACCACACGACATCTCCCTCTTTTCTCTCTTAAATTCACTTCAAACCCACACATTGACAATTCAATAAAAACAACTTTAAACATATGAGTTTCTATTACGATAATTGGAAGGATTTCTACTACATTTATACTGATGCATTGAAGCAAAATACAGGAACGGGTGTGGCGATATATGATCCAAGAATTAATCATTATGTAAGCAAACGTTTACCAAACAATTTTTGTCTCTTCAGAACAGAAATTTATGTAATATATATGGCCCTTAAGTATTCTATGCAAATAGAAACCACTAAATTCATAATACTTTCAGACTCGCAAGCATCTATCTTAGTGCTTAACGGTGATGAAGAAAAACTATTTAAATAATCTCTTTATATAATCAATACATTATATTTGTATGATATCCTTATCAAATCAGGTAAAAATATACATATTATCTGGATACCAGGTCATTCATTTTGTACTCAAAATTCTATAGTAGATAAATATGCTAGAGAAGCTGTGAAGAATATCGATATACTTAATATAAGAGTGCATTGGGAAGACTTAATATATAAAGTTATTGAAAAAAAATAAAAGCAAATGCATGGAATGGATACAAAATACACCTCAATTATCAAATCAAGCAAACATACCTCATACAGATCTACAATTTAACATTGTGTGTTTCTTTTCTAATTTACCCAGGCAGGCAATAGTATGAAGATAAGATCCAACCATGTGACTACAAGACAACACTTACACAAAATCAAACAAATTAATTCACCACAATGCGATTGTAATAAAGAACAACTAAATGAGACCACAATCACATTTTTTCCAATGCCCATTATATGAACAATATCGAGTTTCATTCTTAAAAAACATTTCTTAGATCTCATTATCAACTTCCATTATCCATAGACCTTCTAATAAGATAGCTTACATATTACTATCTTATCTTAGTAAAATCAAGAGAAATTTATAACTGAATTATAAGTGATAATGCTTAACTCAATTTAACTAACAAGGTAAGTTAAAGTTGAAATTATTACAACCATTAATAAATGTAAAAGTACTATATCTTTAACTTTAAAAAAACTTCCTCTGTTATTTCCAATTGCCAATATTGTTACAAATTTAAAATAAGATTGAATGTAAAACTAAATATTTAATATATGTGTGTCAATCATATCTTATACTCATTATAACGCAAATATCTTCAAGTAAAGTTTCAAGGTCACTATTCAACTATCTCTATTCTATGTAAGTTACCCAAAAAATACACGAGAATTCAAGAAATAAATCAACTACAATAGTGTCCACAAGTGAATCTATAAATGAATAAATAACATCTCTAAATAAGAAGGATCACTATGAACAAATAGTAGAATGGCGCAAATTTTGATGTTAGATGGGGTAGAAATCCTAATCTTAATAATTCAAGGTCGTCGCCATAAATAAAACAAGAAACAAGAAGAAGCTATATAATTCAATTAAATAAACCCTGTGCTTATAAAAGTATAAAACAGTCCCATTTTTTCTTCATATAGTTTTAAATACGACCACTTGAAAAATCACCACACATACCATTGTACTTACGCAGATCGTCGGTCTGAGCCATGGTTGCCTAAAGGCCATAAAATTAAATTCATTATAGATCTACTGATATTAATGAGGCTGAGACTGATACAGTTCAGTCTTGGAGGTTTGTGTTTAAGTTTATTGCAACGAGAACCTGACAACACTTACTCTTATTCTCACTTGGTAGCTGGATGTTACGACGCCATAATGCCACCTAAAGTCAGCTACCATAGCCTTTCCACAACAATGAGAAAATTGGCAATACATAAGACTATAAATGAATATACTAATTGTTTAGTAATATATTTATACACAAATATGACACATTCATTGATATTGCTTGCTATCTTATTTATTGTTTGTTTTATGAATAATTGTAAGTCTTGTAATAACTAATAAAAGAGTTCCTATGAAGGATATTCCGCAGTCAATAAATTGTGATCGAAGTTCATTTTAGAAGAAGAAGAGCGTTAAATTATATGATACTTTAAAAAGTCACAAGGTCATCCAAGATAGATCAATACAAAAAAGACAATTGGCTATAAAAAGAAATTAACTATTAATAATAATAGGTCGAAGGCAAGACTGATTATTTTTCCGTCGTGTTTAGAATAGAAATTTCATTGATATAAAGATATGTAGACTAAAAATGTATAAAATAATGAGTATTACTCTTTTAATGAATTGATACAAATTTATATTTAATATATTTAAGTTTTTTAGTATAAGGTAGATATCAATAATATGTCTTGAAATTAGAAGTAACAACATATATTCGCATGTGATTAATCATTTTACTGTCAGGTTATTGTTATTTTTCCTGAGGTATATTAATCAGGTTTAAACACCTAGTAATTGCAATAACGGTATCATGTTTAGACAAAAGATATAAAGATTACTATCAGCGACTCAAATAACAATAAATTCCAACAGGATGATGGATTGTGTTTCATTACAATTAAAAATTAATGCACATTTTTTCCAGATAAAGACAATCATCAAAATGACAAATCATACAACTGTTTTAAATATAAGTTATTTGTAGCTTTGGAGACAATATCAACATGAAATATTAGCAGTCGAATGCACGCCCTTCAATTTTCTTGTTCAAATCTATCAGGGTAACAATATATTCGATCATGAATAGGTTCAGAGATAAAAGGGAGAAAGAAAAACATCTTATTAGTGCTAATTGCTCAATTGCATTTCTTAATTAGAGATATAAACTGCAAATAAAATAAAGATTATTATCAATGATAGAAAGAAAAACAAACACGAACAGAATTATGGATTGTGTATCATTATAATAAAATTCAGAGAACATTTTCCCATACACACTCTGAAGAAAATTACTTACGCATTTGATCCAAATCATAATTATGAATTTCGTATGGTCCTGAAGACGAATATCAACAGGAAACAATTAAACTTCGAATGCATGAGCTTGAATTTACTTGTTCAAGCGAACCAGTCTACTGAAATGTTCGATCATAAATAGCTTCAGGCAGACAAGGGACAAAAGAAATTCCTCATATCAGTGCTACTTGATTCATTGTATATCTCTATTAGAGATATAAACTGCAATTAGTAGCTCTTGCTGGAAAGGGAAGAGAAAGAAACATACCACGTAAGTATAGCATTTTGACTACTTGTGACTAATTGAGCAACAATGGAATTAATTCATGACTTTTAAAAAGGAATGGTTTTCATCAAATTGCCAAATTGATAATGCTTAACTGTGTACTGTACAGAAACGTTGATAGTTGTTGGGTGTAAGACAATGGAAAATTCATTGCTTTCTCACCTCAAACTTATAATTGGCTCTATTTATTTATTAGGTTTCAGATACAACTGGAGTTGCAATTTTGTACAGAACTAAATAACATTACTACAAACTAAATAACACGAAATTAATTTTTTAAACTACACATAACACAGCAAGTGATATAAATAACATGACGATTATAATAAACAAGAGGAAACTCAGATATTGTTATTAAGCGTTCGATGGAAAAGTGTCTTCAAATCCGAAAATATTATTATGTAAATGAAGATTATTGTACTATCGTGGCCAATATAATATTTAAATGACTGTGACGATGTTTCTCTAAGCCTAAAAGTTAGGCCACCCAACTAACCTAGGGTGTGATTCTGAGAGTGTGTGAGTGAGGGATCAAGGGTTAGAATTTTGTTTTCTTTAACATTAAACATTATTACATGTGCTGGGTTCTGAAAAGATATTCATGATTTCTTGTAGTATGTTGCAAATATTTAAAAAAATAAACCTAATGAAGTCGCATTTCAAATACCAAAACAGGAAACCTAACACTATTTTAATTTTAGGTGGGCCACTAGTTGAAGTGTACCCAAAAGTGTTATTCAAATTGTCCAATTGAACAATTATTACCGAACATGGAGAAACATAAATGATCATTCAAACCTATGGTTGCTAGGTAATTATTTCTTTCTTAATGAATTCGATAGAACACTAACGTCATCCATGAATGAGAAGAGAAAAGGTCTGTTTCTATCAGTTCTTAATTAAGGGGCACGATATACGATGCACGATACTTACACTTTAAAATTTCTGACATTATGTTGTTATTTACTTTACATTGTGTATGCGTGCATTTGATAAATATCGAAAGAAGTATGCTTTGTTCCGAGCACCGTACGTTACTTCGTAGAACGTTGGTTTCGTATTCGGTAGGTCCTCGGTTCGGTACCATCGGCTGACTCTCTTGACTTAGATTTTCCCAGCGTTTTACTCAGACACACCAGGCATGTACCGGGATGGCACACATCGCATAAAAAATTGCGACAGCCAACTCCGTGCAGCTAGGCAACCCAAATGGCACATTCTTATCCCTTAATCGTATCTGGTAAACAGACATCTCTCTTTCTCCTTTCTTCCGTCTCGCCAATACTAAAATCAGCAAACGTCATGAGCACGTTTTTTTTAATAGTCATGTACTAGTATCGATAAAATGAATGAATAAATGAGAAACGAATCAAGATACATAAGTTGATGGATGGAGAAATTTCAACACATTCAATGACACATTGAAATCGATGGATGTCTGTTAGACAGAGGCAGAGAAATGGGGGGGGAGAGAGAGAGAGAGAGA